>CBVK0100097157.1:0-34070 GCA_900067695.1 Picea abies
CTACTGCAAACTAATATTCAGAAAAGAACAGAAGAGATACAATGGCAAATACAAACATTACACAAAGATTTTTCACCTAGAAACCCAAACTGGGAAAACCAACATATATTATATTCATACATTATGTTACATTGTTTACAATACAATATACATATAGGAGCCAGTGGCATCCAAAACCCTAACCCAATGACCTGGATTAGCCCAAAACCCTAATTCCTTAACCGAAAATAGAAAACCATCGACAAAAAACATGTGCCAAAAAAACCACCTAATATCATGTGGTCCTGGAAATATGTTGTCCCGGTAATATGTCGTCCCGGAAATATGTCGTCCCGGCGGAAATATGTCATCCCGAAAAAAAAAATTTGGGGGCGCTGCCCCCGAACCCCCGCGTGGGGGGCTCCGCCCCCCTGCATGCTCAACACAGACACTCAGACACTACTACTCGTGCAAAGAATATAACACATACCCAAAATAGATGCCCCCTAATGGGTGATGTCGTAGGAGTATCTACGATGGCCGAAATACATTATAGACAACCCAGAAGTGGAGTGGTAGGGAACCAGCTGGATGAACTAGTTTCTCATTAGATTCTGCACTGAATTTGCATACATGGCTACCAATAAAATTACACTGCAGATCCATGTGAAAATATAGCAAACAAGTGTCCATGTCCGTGAATAGGGAAATACAAATGTGGTTACATGCCAAGAGCTGTCATAGTCACGAACAAGGCCCAGTAGAAATGTTCTCAAAACCAATATGAAGATATCTATATACCATGGAGTACAATCTGATCTCCCATGATCATTGAAGTCATATAGGTACTGGTCCAATGAAAGGGATGAAAGAAATCAGGAAATTTGCAACCACATAGTGATGTCCTCAAGTCTTCTACACAATCCACCAAGGGTGCAAGTCTACATTATGTGAATAAAGGAGTTGAGGTCGAACACAATGAGATATCGCTTGATTACCGGTCATTGATGTATATCGTTAAAAAATGAGAGACATCCTACTGATAATTAAAGTAGGTATCAAGGAACCAAGTACATTCTTACAAGTGTGAATAAAGGATTCAGTGTCTAACACCTAAAGAATCCATCGATCAAGAGACATTTATGTATTCCCAACTGCCAATGGTGAGAGAGCCTTCTACTGATGATTGTAAGCCTCAAGGTACTCATAAGACTCTAGGTATCATTTCCAGAATAAATGGGCTGAAGTCGATGGAAAGAGACCCACTGAAAGGAAAGCATTAAGGCACCTCTCATCAATCAACATGAGGTACAAAGAAGGAGCTTCATGATCTGGTGTAAATCGGACGAAGAACATGTTCATGAACCAACGACCCTGTGCATCTTTTGCGTGTGCCAAGTGTGAGTAGTACATGAAAAACACCCTCTGAATAACATCCAATGATGAAAACTATTGACAAAGGAAATAAAACCACCAATAAGGCTAATGGAATCCAAGACACTGCACAAATCCCAATGTGTGAATAGATGTCTTTCTTTCAAACACAAGGGAAACCACCCATTCAATGACCAATGATGAAATGTCAACTGTTGGGTTCAAGGTTACCTACCAATGATGAAAGTAGGGCCAGGGTGCATGATAGGACTACAATATCATGTGATTATGAGACAAACTGAGGGTATGGCTGACATACAAATTCAAGAGTTTCGTGGAGTGGTTGACACAGGTTGATGGACTTCTTTTGAACAAGAGCATGAGACATATGGAGGACTCTGGTAGCATAGACCTGATGATAATACCATGATATGCAGGAGGCATCAATGTACTTCTCTGTAGGGACTAGAAGAGTAACCAGTCAGTAGAGAAGACTTTATAACGAACTCAACTTCCTAAGGCCATGCTAATCCCAAAATTATGATGATGAATGGAATCAATAACTTTGTTCTCTGTTCAAAGGCAACACGATTGATGCCAATATGAGATAATACTCCATTCCCACCCATATGTTTTTGTTTTTTCATAGACAAATGAATGTTATGATACAGAGGAGCAAACGAGTGTCACAAATAAGAAAAACTAGTTCCATCAATGGAACATACCTATGCTCAATGCAGGTAAGTGCATGCGGGAGATGGACACATGGGCGAATGTTCCCTCCTAGGTATAGGGTGTCAAATTATGAGGGTTATAAACAAGGCTCTGCTTGGTTGAGGATGAAAAACTGTTCAGCAAAATAGTTTATAACGCAAAGTGAGAACTGGTTATAGGCTCAATACTACAAGCAAGGGCATGAGATGCAATTACAACTTAACGCCAAAAAAGGTCCTTTTTTTATGTCTTTTAGTCTACTTGGTGTGAAAAATGGATAAACTTGTGCCAAATAGATGTCCTTTCAAAACCAATTTAAGAGTGTGAAAAAGACAAGTTCACTCGACGATCGTTTCACTTTTTGATAATGAGTCGGAAAAGATATTAACTAAGACTGATGACCTTTCAAGTCCAATTTAATGAGTGTGAAAGGGACAGATCACTCGACAATCTTTTCAATTTTTATAGACGAGTTGGAAAAGATATTAAATTAGACTTGTTTGGGATTCCTCGGGGTATAAGGCCGCCTGTTTATGAGTGAGAAATGAGGCTCAACATCAAGTCATGTATTAGCTATGAGGGACTCCCGGTCCTATGAAAAAAATATCTACATGGGCACCAAATGTAGTAGGGAATCTAACTAGGGCACCCATGTTTGGTAAGTCTCTACCACTTGATAACAACACGACTTATAGCATATTGAAGGTTTTGTGTCGCAACAAATGGGTTCATACCTAAGGCATAAAAGTGAAAATTATAGGATGATACGAGAATGCATAACATAGTGGATACCTATCCTATATGTTGGGTAATGAAAATACTTGCTTGTGGTGACGAACGATTGACATAATGTTGAAATCCGCAAGAAACCCAGGTCAAAACTACAAAAACAAACTCAATCTACTTTTATATTATTCCATTATGTGACAAAATGGCTTAAAACTATAGAAAGTGGGTAAAACTAGTTTAAAAATAGTAACGAAATCAAAAATTACTATACCATTTTGATTTTTTCCCCAACTGGTGAAAATTGGACCAAAATACTTCCGAGATTGAAACAACAATTACGGGAGCATCAGGAAATGGAATCAACAACCATATGGATCAGGTAAATGTACTTCCCTTCCTCTTCAATTTCAGTGGATTAAGTTTTTGAATTAGGTCCCAAATGTTTAGTTGTTGAGGGCACAAAATGTGAATTTTGGTGTACGTGGGATATATTCAATCAGGTCACGTATACGACGAGGTATATGCCCCTGTGTAAACTACAGGGACTGTATATCAACACCTACACATGACTGTAATTAAAGTAGATTGCGCATAAGCACACAAACAAGAATTTTCAAGGGTTCTAACTCAAATTTTGATTTGTCCTTGGCAGGATGGTTCTTGAATGGAGAGAGAGAGCATGAGGAGGTCAATGTTGTTGTAGATTGATATCAGGGGGCCCAAATGTCCTTAAAGAGATGTGGCTTCTATAAATTTTGGGTGCTCAAAGGAATGAGAGTCAAGGTGAGGTTTCTCAAGATGCTTGTGGGTTACTGGGACCCGGAGAGTGAAAGATTCAATCTTGATGGGCAACCATTGAGAATTGAAGTAGAGTAAATTTACGTTTTGACTGGTCTATCATGTTGGGGATAGGTTGTAAACCTCAAATGACGGGGAGCAGGGAGAGGAATGAAAATAGAGGAGTACATCGATGCCCACTGTGTAGCAGGGACTCCTAAGGTAGGGAGTCAACTCCCTATCTGGGAAATAAACAATATGAGCCTAGATATTATTATTCTTGTATTGACCATGATCATAGGTTCATCCTTGTTGCACTAGGTATCGAGGTCGCTCATGTTATATGCAGTGCAGTGTATGAGACCCATAGTATATGACTGATGTACCTCACTACTGGCAAATATGAAGAGCCAGTTGACAGAGTGAAAACAGAGGGGGTAAGAGGAATTTTGGGTTTGCCTCTATCCTATGCAGTTTATTTTTCAAGCAGGTCTTAGGTCTGGGACCTATAGTCAAGATTATTCCTAGAGGACCTCATGATCCATCCATGGCATGGTGGACCGAGGTAATGAGGTGGAAGGGGGGAGGTAGGGTGTCGACACCCTACAATGAGGATTTCTTCTACTAGTGGCAGGGACATGTCATTTCCGTAGATGACTATCCAGATGAAAGGATAGACTTACTAGGAGACCTGGACATGCCACTCCCACCAGGGAACACCTACGGTGACATAGGTACGTTCAAAGTTTTTACATATTTAATTTTTTTTTGTATTTTTGTATAGTAGAACAAAAACATTTTTGGATGGTGCTTAAGTATTGAGTAGACATTTTTGTAACGTAGACATGGGTCCACGATGGCCAGAAGGCTTCCCTCGACATCGACGAAGGAACTGGGGAGATGAGGAGGCGGGAGGAGAAGCCAAGAGGGTGCTACAAAATGTGCAGGGAAACCTGTCGCATTTGACTCACAGGATTCCCATGGTTCAGGTAGAGGATCTTCTTGAAGCCATGCAACGATAGATGGTTGGTGTACACAGGGCGTGGGTACGACTCTTTCGGCGTCTCGCAAATACCATGTTTTTATACCATGACACACATTCGACGCCACATGCATAGATGTCGTGGGATATTGTAATACCGACTATATATGTGTATAGAGGGTATTAGCCCCAATTGTTTACTATAAACATCATATTTTTTGAGATATATAAAAAAGGATCTTGGGCTTTACTTATATTTTACAATGTGTACATTGATGATATGGTTTTCTTTGCTTTTAATTATGTGACAAATGCAAATCTAAAAAAAAATTAGCATGAGCATCAGATACATGATTAAAACTCCTAGGAATATGATAATATGTAATAAAATCAAATTGTCGTTCTAAAAGATGTACCCATAGGAATCATTGAAGTAAAGTAGGATCTCACACATGGTAACTATCGTTAAACTGACATACTACTAACTGGGAATCCAGGCTAACTTCTAATGAACAGATGCCATGCAATATAGCATCACACAAAATTTCTATAACGATGCTATATTTAGCCACATTGTTTGTGGATGTCCCTAGGCATACGCCACCTAAAGACACCAGTAGACCCTCGAGTGAGTAAACCACCCAAGTGGAGAAATACAATTTCCATGTATGACAACTGCCTCCATCTACGAATCCTAGGTAGACTGAAGACTCCATTGACATCTGTCAACCAAGTGAAAACTCGATAAGAAACCCGAAGATGAAAGAAAAATATATATACACTAAATTAAATTAGTATATAGAGAGTTATGCCCAAGCTTGGGGCTCAAGCATAATATATTTTTAAGTAGAGCCCATCTCTGGGCTCAGCCAAACTATTCCCTTCATAATATTCTAACTCATAGGCTCCTTTTTCTAACATACATCACATGATATAAGGACCATGCCACATGGGTTTAAAATTTCCTGCCCCAGTGGTTCTCTGGCTTGATCATACAAGAGGACCGAGTCACCCTCAGCATACAATAAAGGACATACAGACTTATCATACTGTACCTTAACACATCTTTTGTTCGCCTCGATAGCCATAGAGGTGTATCTACGCTACTCATCGAGACTCTCTAGGTGTACAAGGTGTCGCTCGATATTGGAGGTGTCAGGTAGGAGCGCAACTGCCAACTTGAAAGAAGGGATTTTGCATTCAATAGGTAATATTGAATCCACACCATGTACTAACTGGAAAAGGGAAAATCTGTTGGCAGTTTTGACCGAGGTTCGGTATGCCCAGAGTGTAGCCCAGAGTGCAAGATATAGCATGATGTGCTAGTTGAACTTACTCTGACCGACGGTTTTTTGCAAAATGGTCTCGAGAGACTTGTTGATGGCCTCTACTTGTCCATTTTTCTAGGGTAATAAGGATAAGAATGACCATGTCTAAACCCCAGCTTATTTTCTAGTTATTGTTGTAGGTGAATCCCCCTGCGGACAAGTGGATGCCCTCTTGGTCTCTAGACTCCTAAGGCCAAGACAGAAAAGTGCTTAACATGGGCATTGACTTCGTTTTAGATCTAATCAAACTAATAAATGAAAGAGAAGGAGAAATATATGTACCTTATTAGTTACGTTTGTCCTTGCAAAGTCCTGGCTGAGCTTCGATCTTGAGTTCCCTGATAGGTCCTATAAAAAAAACAAAGGTACAAAAGACTTCCTACTCCAATGAGATTATCTCAAACATAGATCCATCTACTGCAGACAAATGCATATGGAACAAGCAAAAGTTTGAAATAAACAGGCCAAGCATTGATTATTAATGAGAATAAGCAAAAGTACTTACAATCCTTTGAATGAAGGTGCAACAACTTCTTCTAGTTCTCCTTGTCCAACCCCTTTTCTCAAGTAATCTCCATTGATTTCTTTGATGACATCTCACCCATGAGATCATAAGTTTCACATCTCCAATCTTTTCCATGTACCTTTCACCATGAGAAGGCCTCCTTATATAACCTTGGAGAGGTCCAACCACTTGAGAGATCTTTGGGATAAGTTGAGGATTCCTCTCCTTCAATTGAGGATCTTCCTTAAGATCATGCCTTGACCATGTATTTGAATCCAACTACCTTCAAGAGTTGAGGGATTCTTCCCGGATTTGCCTCAACAAACCCAAAATTTGATAAAAAAGGGGTAGCGCTCCCCCAAAAGGGTGCACAGGGTGCTCAAACACTCCCCCAAAGAGGCTCAGGGAGCGCCAGCACTCCTTGACAGTGGGTAGGGGAGCGCTCCTCTCCAAAATTCATTTTTTAGTGGTTCTTTCAGTGTCAAAAGGTTTTTACTCCCTGTCAAGTGACTTCTCTTCTTCAAAACTAGTCTTTGGGGTGTCTTAAGTGTCTTTGTGATGTCGTTAGAGGCACGACATGGGCAAGATGGCAGTATGATTTTTTTGACACTTGCAACACTTGTAGTCAAGATGTGACACTTGCGGACAAGATGTGACACTTACAACACTTGTAATGACGACACTTGTGACACTATTGAAGTGAGTAATTTTGAGGTGTAACAGATTGCCCCCCAAAGTACGAAGTTAGAAGAAAATGATGACTGAAGTACTTTGTAGACTTTTTCGAGCAAGGGTATGGATGCAGAGAAACTAGAAAAATCTGCACACAACCATCAAACAAATATTATGACATGTTTCAAACCCAAGGCAGGCATACCTATACTTGAGTGATAAAGACTTTTTAGGTATGGCTGCCATAAAATACACTACAGATCCATAATTATATTGAAAACATGGTATAGCCACTACAGATACAATGTGGATCTATACTCCTATCACCTGAGATGATCGTAGCCATGAATAATACATAGTGGATCTATGAGATAACAAGACATAGCCACGACCAATACAGAGTGGATCTATGTAACAGTATATGTTTCATAGTTCAAAAGAACTCCTTCACAACCTGGGAAAAGTATGCATAAGAGTGATAACTCAACCCAGGGTCTTCTTATTGATCCCAATGTAGTACGAATATGACCATGTGAAAAAATGTTATGATGTCGAACATGGCAGAAACCACTTGATTACCAGTCAATGAGGTAAACCGTTAACAAGCGTGAGGCAGATCACCATTGATGTCAATGATTCCCAAGGTACTCTAGTACATTCCAACGAATGTGAATGGATGAGATGAAGTTGAACATCCGTGGAATCACCCAATCAGGGGTCAATGATGTAAACCCACTATCGGACACGAGGAGGCCTGCCATTGAGGCATGCAGGTCCCAAGGTACTCACTGGTTTCTATGTCTAGTTCCTGGATAATGTGTTGAAGTCGATAGGAATAGACTCATCGAAGGAGGGCCTTGATGTATCCCCCATCAAAAAAATGGAAATGACACATAGATGTAATTGGTAGATCAAAAGAACATGGACTGACACAGGTATTGAAACATGATATTTGTGGTGGCTGACTCTCGAGGTAGATACTTCCCTTGAACACTTTGGCACATTAGCAAAAATGTGACATAGACCAAAACTTGATGATGCAGTGGATGTTGTGATTTTTGTCAGCTGACCCAAAGGAGTAAAAGAAACCCAGAGAATTGGCTCAGTGCAGAGGTTCGGCGGATTAAAATGCGTGCAAAGAAAAAGTGTCGTGTTCAAGGGTGACTATAAGAGTTACTGGTAGTGTTCTCAAAAAATGATTGGCTTGCTTCTTTGAATTTTCCCCCCATCCAGATAGACGAGTACCTCTTTTTAATTTAATGAGCTCAAGAAGGTTAACACATGCTCGATATGAATCACCTTTTGTAAGTCCCTCTTCCTTTGTTTAAGGAACTAGATGAAGTAAGGGTTTGGTCTCATATGAGCCCTTCAATGTATGATCGTTCAACGAGTCCAGAGAAGGTAAACTTGGTGTTTTTTCATATTTAGAGAGTCTAAAAACAACTTAAAGACGACTCCAAAGTTGTCATTTTTTGCAATGTTACTCTCGCGAAGCCAAAAAAGAGATAAATTATCACTTGAAAGACACCCTTTCAAACCTTTTAACGAGTGGGAAAGGAAGCAATATCACTCGGCAATCTTTTCATGTTTAGAGAGTCTGAAAAGAGCTCAAAGACGACTCCAAGGGGTTCCTTTTTTGTTTAACCATGTGGGTCCGAAAAAAAGATAAAATTTTACTTGGTTGCATTCTCATGTATTTACGAGCACAAGAAAGAACAAAGACTAAGCTCGGTATGCCCCCAGCTTGAAAGCTGGGGGATTAACTCCAGAATGATAATCAAAGGCTGAAGACATGCCCTCCAAGCTTCAATTCATTCACCGACTTTGAGGATGTCACCAATTTCTCTATTAGTCAAGAGAGGTGACTATTTCATTTTTTAACGAGCTTGACACAGGAAAAAGAACTATGCTCAGGGCTCCGGGTTCAATCCCTAGATTGTTGTTTCATTTTTTAATGATCTTGCTATAGAGAGGAAAACTATGCTCAAGGCCTCTTTTTTCACTTTTTAACGAGCTTGCCACAGAGAAGAGAAACTATTGTCGTGGATTCGTCTTGATCATGGATGCCAATAAAATAACGTCCTGGAAGGACACCATGTCAAGGGACAAAATTCGGTCATGGCTTCCAAGAGATCTTCACTGGATGGAAGAAAATCACTCTAGAAGGGACACATGTCAAGGGTTGCAACAGGGGTAAGGAGATCAGATTCCAATAGCCCTACTGAAGAGATCACCATGTCAACTACTGGATCCAAATCATTGGAAGTTGAAGGCATGGGAAACGATGGAAAAGTGACATCAGGAGGGGAGATAGAGTGTATATCTTCCTGAATTTCTTCACGAGGGGGAATAAAAGAGGATACATGATGGTTATCATCCCGAGGTAGATCGTCAATGTTCAACATTTCCATAATAGAGTCATCCGAGGGAAAATTTGGGGAAATGGAGTCGATCGCAGACGACAAGGAACTTAACCATGATGGCATCAAGTAACTGTCGGGTGCCAATAGATGTTGGTCATCCGAAGAGGGAGAAGAGGTTTGGATAGAAATGTATGATGTTTCGGCTGGAATAAGTGGCATGATGTCACCTAGTGCATCGAATTCCAACGGACTAGGTACAATCCAAGGGTTAGATGATTCCAAAGATTGATAAGCCATGGTTTAAATCATATCGATGGTGGCAATATGATGTGTAGTCGGTTGAAGTGGTGTAGGGAAGGTACCCATAAGGCTAGAATATTTCAATAAGCCAACACCAACACTTTCATATGTGATCTTGTGATCTCCCAAGAAATGAATGTTGTTGGTAGTAGGAGCGCGAGCATCAATCATGCAAAAATCTAACTAATCAGCAGTGACAATTTTGCCTTGATGAGAAAATTGTACACATTGAAAGACCGACGATGAAATATCAGTCATAGCATAAAACCAACTTCTTCCAAGGAACAAGTTTTAATCGAGAGGAGCATCGACCACCTCGACATCAACAGTGACAATTTTTCCACCCAATTGGATGGGAAGGGACTGTAAAAGCCCATGGGGATGAAAACCTCTACCATCGAAGGTGCATAACATCGTTGGGGATTTTTTAAGTGCGGGTGATTTAAAACCTTTCCAACATGCTAAATACATGACACAAGTTGAGTCTCCCTCATTCAGAATAGTTCGGTGGATTAGTTGATTGTGAACAACAACATCAACTTGGAAAGCAAGTTGGTGGGAGAGTCGAGACACGTAATTTTCTAGGTTAAACATGATATGGTTGGAAGACTCAGGATCAACAACTCCAATAGTGGCCAAGAGTGTTCTACGTTGACTAGGGCAGTGTTGTAGAACTTCTAATGCAGACATAGAACACGATGCTTGAGCCAAATCTTTAACAATGTTGTAGTTCTGGGTAGCATGTGAACTAGGATTAAAGGTAGATTTATGGATAGTGCTCTTAGGAGGGCGTAAGATAGATTCAAACATACGTTTCTCAATCTGAAGTGGTGCATATGAAGGATTAACTGATGGAGGACTAACAGAGGATGGCGATGGATTCGGTAAAGTACCAGTAGCGTTAATGACCTTTCCTTTGTCAGGGTTACCTGGTGTGTCATATGACTTAGAGAGAGTGGTCAAATTAATCCCATTAAACATATAAATATGTCCACTCGTCGAGGCCTCATCATGAGGATGGCTAGAACTACCCCCAAGAGAGGGGGTCTGAGCAACCATGGATTGTTGTTGTGGAAAAGGTTGAGTAAGCACAACGGGTTGTGAATTTCCCTGGAAAAGTTTGGCCACTTCATTGCAATGTGGACAATATCGAGTGTAGTGATTATCACCACAAATGATACATGATAATTTCAGTTTCCGTTGTGGTTTCTTTTTGGTAGCAGGTGTTTGAGATTGATTTTTTGGTTGTTCATTGATATTAGTATTTTTTGATTTATTTTTTGCCTTCTTCTTACCTCTGGATTGTTGTGAAGGGGAATATTGAACTGCATTCACCTCAGAGATCTGATTTTGTGGGGAGGTAGAGGAGATTTTGGTCGACTGGGAAGTAGATTGAGTTTTGACAGAACCGATAACAATAACTGCATGAGATGAGGATGACAGCTTGGATGGATCGGTATTAGCTCAAGTAGAATTTGGAAGCAAATCATACAAAGTACCAGATTGAGAGTAAACCAAATCTAAGTGCTGAGCCCGAGCAATGGTTTCTTCCTTGGTGACTGTTCCACCCATAGTGACATCGCGAGCGATCGGGGGTAAAAGTGATTTAGTAAACCATTCTGCCAATAATATTTCAGGAATGATTACCTTGATCATTCTTCATCGTCGTCTCCACTCATGAATATGGTCAGAGATATGCACGGAGTCAGTTTGACGAAGGGAGGTCAAGAGTTCAGTACCCATCTCGTAGCGAATAGGTAGTTGAAAGTGTGTGAGGAAAGACATGGCAAGGGGGTTGAAATCATGAAAATAAGCACGTGGTAGTTCAATTTACCACTTTTCTACAGAGCCAGTAAGTGTTCGCTAGAAAAAACGCAAACGTATAGAATCATCAATGAGGGAGTTTGATGAACACCAAAAATGGAAAGTCATCACATGGTTATTTGGATCTTCACCAGATTTTCTATCAAAATTTGGAATATCAGAAGGAAGTTTAGCTGGAATAACTGGCCAAACTGGTGAATGAAAAATAGGATCATTAGTTAGCCGAGACAAGTCTAGGAGATCTAGAGTCGCAAGGAAAGGTAGTTGTCGGCTAATTTGCAGATGATATTGGTGTGGCATAGGAACACCAGTAGGACCATAAACTGTGTTAGGTGGATAGTTGTAACCATTAGGTCCTCCTACATACAGTGGTTGTTGACCAGGATAAACAAGATTCGATGATGGATGAGAAACATTTGCATAAATCAGTGGGTTCTGAGCATTATAAGCCGAGTGATTTTCTTGCCCAGAAAGAGGATGAACATTGTTCCCTTAAGGAGGGTAAGTAGTAGATCCTAGAGGCAGATACACATTAGACTCATGGGGAGGATAAGGTTGTTGTCCTTGAGGACTCCAAGTGGTGTTTGGGATGCTACCCGGATAAGGTTGTCCATAAGATGGTCTGGAAGGAATAGGATTTGATACTCCTCCTTGTGCATTATGATATGAGTGCCCCCTAACATGGGGTTGGGTAAACGTGCCTCCAAAAGATACTCCCCAGGATTGTGAAGGGTTTCCAGCAGATGAATGTTTCCCCCCTACCAGCGGTGGATTAACAACCAAGGTATGACTGGAAAAGGGAGGTTTCCCTCCGGGAAGAACATGAAAAGGCAGTTGTCCCCTGAGAGGGGTAGGCCCTCCATAGGATGGTGGTATTCCAGGAGGGACAGGTCCTCTAGGTGGTGGTTTCCCTCCGGTCAGTTGTATTTGGTTGGCAAGGGTCTGCATTCTCAGGTGAAAAGATGTCACAACAAGATCATGCAGAACATGTGGAGCTATAGAGTGAAAGTTTGTAACAGTGGGGGTAGCGATCAAAGTGCCTTGGGAATGAGTAGAGGTGATGAGTCCAGCATTAGGATAGAATTGTGCTGACACAACAATGGGGTTAATGACCTAATCGATGGGGTGATTCATCATTTGACTAGATGGCCCACTTTCAACAGGAGGGTCATGAGGATTAAAGGGTTGTCGAAAGGATTCCAAATTCTCATAGAGATCACGTCTTGATGAAGTCCTCCATATAGAACGAGAAGGTGTGGGATTTGTATCTACTACAATGGTAGGACGAATAGGAGTTCTATACTCATCACCAAAGGTTGGTTCTATGGATCCCATATATGTTTTGGTAAAATTTCTCTCAGGTAACTGTGGGACCTCTTCGTCTATGACGTTCCCAAGGGAGTCTAAACGAAGAAAAAGTGGTTCGAGAGGGGTTACTGATAGAGATGTAGTGCGACGAGTGGGATTCTCAAATGTAACCAAAGCACCTTCTGAATTGTCTAACAGAGGAGTAACAACACTCCCAACGTCATATTGATTTTCTACCTCTCGACGATAGTTGTCTTCTGGAGGGTTAGGAGGTAAGGGTTGATAGCCTTCCGGAGGCATCCCTTTCATCCTACATGATCGATGAAGACCTTTATCATCTATAGGCTCAAGTTTGGAGAATAATAGTACACACTGAAAATCTAAGGACAACTAACAAAAAGAAACAACATACGCTAATAAAATCTAGGAATCAAAACCAAGCAAACAAAATTTCTCTCGATGATTGTACTAGTTGGTGATTAAATCCAACCTCATGTGATCAAGTCAAGAATGGGATAGGATATGGTGGAACAGTTACAATGGAGACCTTATTAACAAAATTTCACCTTCGTGCAGGATTCCATGCAGTAATTGTGGATTTACCCTCCAAGGAGCCCGAGTGAGTTTGACCAATGTTTGTCCCAGGTACAGTGAGACTTCCCTTCAGTATCACCTCATGTAAGTACCTAAGTATTATGGCAACTAAGGACACCAACTCGCAGTCAACCCTTGTCCAGGTACAGTTGATAGTTCGATATGAACATATGGGCAGGATAACAAGTTTGAAATCAACTCGAGAGGCTCCCACACATAATAGTGGGTATACCTTCAAGTGACCCCCAATATACGATCCGACCACTACAAATAGTTGAACCACGGAGGGATAATCTCTGTAACTCACCTGAATGTGACCTCGTATATAGCCCCTGTGTGAGAGGAGGATCCCTAGTCGAGTTGCCAATTTCTGTTATAGGTGAATCACCCTGCGGACAAGTGGATTCCCTCTTGGTCTCTAGACTCCTAAGGCCAAGACAGAAAAGTGCTTAACATGGACACTGACTTCCTTTTAGATCTAATCAAACTAATAAATGAAAGAGAAGGAGAAATATATGTACCTTATTAGTTACATTTGTCCTTGCAAATTATTGGCTGAGCTTCGATCCTGAGCTCCTTGATAGGTCCTGTAAAACAAACAAAGGTGTCTCTACGCAACTCATCGAGACTCTCTAGGTGTACAAGGTGTCTCTTGATATTGGAGGTGTCAGGTAGGAGCACAACTACCAAATTGAAGGAAGGGATTTTGCATTCAATAGGTAATATCGACTCCACGCCATGTACTAACTGGAAAGGGGAAAATCCATTGGAAGTCTTGATCGAGGTTTGGTATGCCCAGAGTGCAGGATATAGCATGATGTTCTAGTCAGACTTACTCTGACTGATGGTTTTTTGCAAAATGGTCTTGAGAGACTTGTTGACGGCCTCTACTTGTCCATTTTCTTGGGGGTAATAAGGATAAGAATGACCATGTCTAAACCCTAGCTTATTTTCTAGTTATTGTTGTAGGTGAATCCCCCTGGGGACAAGTGGATTCCCTCTTGGCCTCTAGACTCCTAAGGCCAAGACAAAAAATTTCTTAACAAGGACACTGACTTCCTTTTATATCTAATCAAACTAATAAATGAAAGAGAAAGAGAAAGATATGTACCTTATTAGTTACATTTGTCCTTGCAAAGTCCTGACTGAGCTTTGATCCTCAACTCCCTGATAGGTCTTGTAAAAAAAACAAAGGTACAAAAGACTTCCTACTCTACTGATATTATCTCAAACATAGATCCATCTACTGCAAACAAACTCATATGGAACAAGCACAAGTTTGAAAGAAACTAGCCAAGCATTGATTATTAATGAGAACAAGTAAAATTACTTACAATACTTTGAATGAAGGTGCAACAGCTTCTTCCAGTTTTCCTTGTCCAACCCCTTTTCTCAAGTAATCTCCACTGATTTCTTTGATGACATCTCAGTCATGAGATCATAAGTTTCAGATATCCAATCTTTTCCATGTAACTTTCACCATGAGAAGGCCTCCTTATATAACCTTGGAGAGGTCCAACCACTTGAGAGATCTTTGGGATAAGTTGAGGATTCCTCTCCTTCAGTTGAGGATATTCCCTAAGATCATGCCTTGACCATATATTCGAATCCAACTACCTTCATGAGTTGATTGATTATTCCCTGATTTGCCTCAACAAACCCAAAATTTGCTAAAAAAAGTGTAACACTCCCCCAAAAGGGTGCACAGGGCGCTCAAACACTCCCCCAAAGAGGCTCAGGGAGCACCAACACTCCCTGACAGTGGGTAGGGAAACACTCCTCTCCAAAATTCATTTTTTAGTAGTTCTTTCAGTGTCAAAAGGTTTGTACTCCCTGTCAAGTGACTTCTATTCTTCAAAACTAGTCTTTGGGGTTTCTTAAGTGTCTTTGTGATGTCATTAGAGGAACGACATGGGAAAGATGGCAGTATGATGTTTTTGACACTTACAATACTTGTATTCAAGATGCGACACTTGTGGACAAGATGCGAAACTTACAACACTTGTAATGACGACACTTGCGACACTATTGAAGTGATTAATTTTGAGGTGTAACAGTTATTCCATCATTTCATTCTAAAAATGACAGCCATGATCAGTGACAATCTGAATTGGCATACCAAACCAGGCAATAATTTGATTGAATACAAAGAAGGTCAAAGTATTCCCATAGAATTTAACTTTAGGCATGGCCTCAACCCACTTACTAAAGTAGTCGATGACCATGATAATGTGATGATGCCCCCCAACCGAAGTTGGGTTGCAATCAACGAAGTCCACCCCTCACTTGGTGAAGGGACCGATGGTAATGACTAAGTGAAGAGGGATTGGATGCGAGTGCATTTTCTGAGTGAACACTTGGCAGGGGAGACACTTCTTAACCACTTCGATACAATCCTTAAAGATAGTTGGCCAGAAATAATCGGCTCACAAATTTGTTTGGGTTGTCGTAGGCCCAGATAGATGACCACCACAAGCCCCGCAGTGGCAATCCTTTAGGATAGAATCGACCTCTCTGTGAGTTAAACAACGATGCAAGATATTTTATATTCCTCAGTGATACAAAGTGTCACCGACGATAGTATATTTATTATCTTCTTATCTTATATGTCGTCGGTTATCTTGTGAGAGATGATAAGGGAAATTCAAGGTTTGAAGATAGATAACAATGTCTCCATACCAAGGGTCAGACGACGAGACAACTAAATTTTTTTTGTCCACAAACGATTCAACATTGATAATGCCCTCATATAATCCTGGGAAATCAGATATTAACTCTGCGAAGTGTAGGGATTTCTTGGATTTCGCAGAAGCGAAATTGAGATCAAACTATTGTAAAATGACAATCCATTTATTATATTTTCCCCCTATGATACGCCTGGTAAGGACGTATTGAAATGGATTGGCATCCACTACCACAGTAGTCTTGCAGAGTAATATATAATGACACAAACGTTGGACTGCGTGAACAACAACCAAAGCTATGTTTTCAATGTGAGTATAATTAAGTCCAGGACTGACTAATGTTCAGATAAGATAGTAGACGATGTGCTTGTGGAGCTCATCATCCTCTTGAACCAGGACCATACCAATCATATCCTCAGATGCGACAATATAAAGCAAGTAATCTCTACTATAGTCAGGAGGCTTCAACAAAGGTGTCAACACCAAAGATTTATTCAAAGCATCAAAGGACTCTAGGGCTTGCTCATACTAGATAAAATGGGTGTCCTTCTTCAAAAGACGCATGAAACCTTTAGTGATATTGGCATAATTCACTATAAACCGATGAAGAAAGTTATCTTTCCTCTATAAAACTTGAATTTGTCTAATCATGTGCGGGGGAGGCAATTGAAGTATTTCCTCAACCTTTAGTGGATGTACCATGATCCCAGTCTCAGAAACTAGAAAACCCAAAAGATGACCATACTTAACGCAAAAGATGCACTTGTGAGGTTTCAACCAGATTCTATAGTAACGACATATTTCAAAAACAAGTCGAAGGTGAGTAGTGTGATTCGCTCTCTTACGAGAGTGAGAAGCAATATCATCAAGGTAAGTTTCGACTATGTGCTTAATATCATGAAAAGTGAAATTCATGGCCTATTGAAAGGTTGCTTCGGCATTTTTAAGGCTAAAAGGCATTTTCCGATATGCGAAAGTACCCTAAGGACAAATAAATTCCATTTGGTGTTGATTCTTGGGTTTGATTTGAATTTGGTTATATCCTTAAAATCCATCCATAAAAGAAAATACTTCGCTTCCTTCACACTCATCAAGAATCTAATCGATGAAACGTGTCAAGAAGTTGTCTTTAGGATAGGCCTTATTCAGATCATGAAAATCCATACATACATGGATGGTTCCTTGCTTCTTCTATACAGGAATGAGGTTGGATACCCATTCACTTAAGGGAACCAGGTATATGAAGCTAGCATTAAGTAGCTTCTTCACTTCTTCCTTAATGGAAGGGGCCTTTCGAGGGTTGACAACCCTAAGATGTTGTTGAACAGGTTTAGCATCCTTATAAGTTTTAATCTCATGTTCGAAAACATGAGGGTCAATTCCTGACATCTCTTCATATGACCAAGAAAATACATCTGATAATTCCTTGAAGAGTTCGGTGTAGATCAAGATTTCTTCTAACGCGAAATCTGCACCGATATTTACATTTTCAACCTTGCTAGGGGTACGAGAGAGGTCAATCGTGATGGTAGGAGAAATACTCTCGATGTTTCCTTTGGCATAAATGTCATGCATATCAAGTGGAACTACGACATGATCAACTATCTCACTCAAAGTAGATCGAAAATCATCTTGTTGGATTCTTTCAAGCTCTGGGAGGAAATAAGAGTGATGATGCATATCATCGAAAGGTTTTTCAGAACCATTCTTGACTTCAATGATAGATTTTTCCTAAGGCAAAGTCTCATCGAGGCAATCATGTGAACAAGACAACGAAGTGGCCCACACAGGCCTAAGAATGGGATCCTCCTCGTCTGTCGATGAGGGAACATGATCGTGATCGATGGAAGAGTCAAGAACAAATTGATACGCAATCTTAGTTGTCGATAGTGGCATTTCCATTCCAACATGAAACTGACCTTCACAAGACGAAGTTGGGGAAGGTAGGGTCCACGGGTCACTAAAATAAGAAGTGAGGAAAGGAATGGACCTCCCTGTCGAGACGAGCCTACTAGACAGGGAATAAACATGGTGACTCGGTGTCATGAATTTGAAAGTACCCATAAGGGAAGAATACATTCTCACATCGATATTCTCAATTGCCGACTGAGAATTTTTTATCACATGGATCGGCAGTCCAAGAGATGCATTAGGACTAAAGCACGCAAAGGATAACTGATTGATCGTCATGATATTCCCTTCATGAGGAAAACAAATAGTACAAAAGACGGATGACATGATGATGATCATAACATAAGTCCAATTCTAACCTAGTAACAGGTTATAATCAAGAGGCGCATCAACTACCTCTATCGTCTTCCCACCTAACTGGACCGGAAAGGCAGGGAGAATACTGTGAGGGTGGAAGGAATGACTGTCAAAAGTAGTCAACATGTTCGATGAATTGGAAAAATTCAGAGAACTCAGAGATTTCCAACAAATCAGGTACATCACACAAGTGGCAGTGCCTTCATGAACAACCACACATTTTATGGTATACATTGAGTACTCCACATGGATTTGGAAAGCCACATGGTAAGGCAAGCGAGGCTTAACATCTATGACGTCAAACTTGATAACTTTTGAGCCACTGGGTTCTAGATCTCATAAAGCAGAGCGTAAGACATTCCTATGTGAAGGACATGTCTGGAGTACCTCCAAAGTCGACATTGCACAAGGGGTTTGACCGGTCCTTAATAATAAAGTAGTTTTGGGTGGCTCTAGAATTTGGATTATGGGTAGAGCACTTAAGTACGCCTTTCAGAATACGAGGCAATGGCTCTATTTTTTAAATCTGTAAAGTTATCTCTAGAGGGGGAGGAGGATATTGTAGACAAGGAATAGCTTGTTTAGAGCTATAATCGCGAGATCGAGTGGCTACATTAACTTTCGCATAGACTATATTAATACATAAACAGTCGCCATCTTGCGACTGTTGGTTTTGACTCCCACCAGTCGCATTTCTGGCGTTTAAGGAGCTCGAGCATAGGTGTTTATTAGGTGGGAATGGATTCATCATCACGATGGGTGATTGAGATAATAGCCTTGCAACTTCTGCAAACTTGGGGCACAAATAGGTAAGGTGATCATCGGTGCAAATATTACAGGGAAAATTCACCTTACGTATTTCTTGTTTTCCCTCTCCAACATTATTACCCATATTCTCATTATTATTATTTTCATTGGGTTTATTACCATTTTTCCCACCCTTAGGATTATTACTTCCTTTCTTCTTATTCCCTCCTGGTTGTTGGTTACCATTCAGGTTGTCCGACGATTGCACAGAGTGTATATCCGCCGACTAAGTGGGGTTGGAAGACACAAACGAGGTTGGTCCTCTTGCAGACTGGCTTAAACAAAAATCTTTCAAATGGTTCGTCACCGAGTCTATAGACTTTACATTGGTGGCACCTACAATGCCATCAACATGAGGTCCAGGATTTTTCCTAGGTTCATAAGTTGACCAAGGTGCGTCCGGAAGAAGGTGGTATAACATCCCAGACTGAGCATATATCAAGTCTAACTGTTGGGCTCTAAAGATCACCACTTCCTCAGTGGTAACCCTGGAAGTAGCAAGGTCCTTCGATATAGGAGCGTGAAAAGACTTAAGAAACCATTCTAAAATAAAGTTCGTGGGTATAGGGATCTTAATCAACCTCTTCTGTCTACGCCACTCCTGCATATGGTCCGATATATGAGTGGTGGTATCTTGGTGTAAAGTTGACAAAAATTCTAGGCCATCATCATAATGAATGGGCAACTGGAAGTGGTTAAGGAAGACCATCACCAATTGACTAAAAGTCCTATATGCCCCCCTAGGTAGCTCAATATACCATTTCACAGCAACTCTGATGAGGGTGCGTTGAGATAATATCAAACGAATATAATCGTCGTTAAGGGAGTTCGATGAGCACCAAAGGTGAAAGGTAGTGACATGATCACCAGGATCCTCTCCATTCTTACCTTCGAACTTTGGGATGTTAAAAGGAAGCTTGGTGGGGATGGGGGGGCATGTAGGATCATGACTCATAGGTTCATTCATTAACTTAGACAATTCTGGCAAATTAAGTGTAGCCAGAAAAGGGAGACGAGGTTGCGACATCTGACCCCAAGCTCCTGGGAAAGATTGTGCTTGTGGAACTGCATGCCATCTAGGGTTCTGGTAAAAACCATGGCCCTATTCGACATTTTAAGGCCCTCCTCTAGGATGATTCATAAAAGGCTGGTTGGGCATCATTCCAGCTGGAATGTTTTGTTGGGGGTTATATAAATTTCCCCCAACTAGATTAGATCCGGGTTGGGGGTTTCCAAAAGCATGAAAATGACCTCCTCCGGGTGGGAACTCAGATTATAGAGGCGGATTTGTCATGCCAAATGTATTGGTTGGAATATTCACCAAGGAGGTAGGGTTGTAGGATGGAACTTGAGCCTAATCTTGTCTGCCAGATTGATTATTCCACCCATAAGTAGGAGGATTGGACCCAAGGTTAAAAGAAGGAATGCCTCCCATATTAGGAGTCATTTGAGGGATTTGAGATCCACCAAATGAAAAGGAGTGTAGGGAGGTGTACTTCCCAAAAGCCTAATGATAGAATTAGGACCAGCAGTTGGGATGGAGTTTGAAAACTGTGAAGTGAAGTTGGGCATACCATAAGAAAAGGGACTAGAAGCCATAGGTATGGACTGAACATTGTAGCCCGATGAGTGGCCAAGATACCCAAAGGGGTTCGAGACGGTAGCTTGAGCATTTACTATAGGTCGAGCCATATTAATGATAGGTACCTCCGGCACTACAACCATAGAGGTTGCAGGAGTCAAAGGGGTGCCATTAACTATAGTAGGTATGGCAGTTGAAGGGATCCCAATGTTCTGAAGACTAGGTTCAATACTCATCCTTGTATAATCACAAGTCTGGATGGTGGATGTGTGTGTACCACATATAATAACTCTAGGCCTTTTAGAAGGAAAAGACTCGAAATCTGATGGTAACTGTAACAAGCGATGGGACCAGTGGGGAGGTTGGTCTGACTCCACGATGACTTAAGACTCTAAAGATACAAATATATCCTAAGGCCAACTAGTAATAAAAGAGCACACCAAAATTCAAATGGCTAATATACATACAAATGGGATAAAGTGGTTGAGTGGCCTCCCTCCCTAAAGAAGTTATGTCTCGCCCAAGAGGGGCCTGAGACTCCCTGCTAAAGATCAGAGGTAACTGAGTCAATTATAAGGGCCCTCGTGGGCTTAAAAACTAGTCGACAGATCCCCTCGGAGAGGTAATCCTTCATAAAGGTTGTGTGTTGTATGTCCCTTATCTAACCGAGGGTACTTGCAGAATAACCCCTGCAAGTAACCTATGAGACACCTAAGTCAAGAAACTAATAAACCATTGTATAACCGATGCACATGTGAGCAGTCGTAAGTCAGGTCCACCGTATGGGTAGGGTAGCAAAGCCTGAAACCTTGAAAGAACTGCCTCTCACGGAGGTAAGGGCACTAACAATATCCCCAGATACGAATAGATCCCCAAAAATATCTTTGACGTTAGGAAGGTATCATGGGGATATCCCTTCAACAGACTTCATGCAACCTTGTGATTAACTCTAGTGTGAGTGGAGCCTCCTGATCTTACCAATTATACCATAGATTTCTCCACTCCTTGACTCAGACACATATGTTGATTTAATTTCCTTGGAGAAGTTTACTCACAAAATCCTATTCCAAGGCACTAAATCCTAGGCTAGTTTGTGCACCCTAGAAAATAAAATCGTGACTAGTTAATTTTAAATTATAGTGTTGATTTTAATGGCCGTGATTACTTAAAAAGGTTAGTGGTGAAACGCATGGTGTTATGACTTTGCAAGGAAAGTAGATATGAAAATAATGCAAAGCCCTGAATTTAACTTTCAATGACTAATATGCTTCTAAAAACCAATGCAATTTCCAAATTCAACTCTACAATTCAGAAGTAAAAATGCAATCTTTCACTATATGCACTAAGCTAATGATAAAGACTCAAAAGACAAAAATGCCAAGAAATGCAAAATGCCTCTTTTTTTTGTATTTTCAATATAAAAAAACTGAAAATGCATGGACTGAAAAGTAACTTGATATATAACCCTACTGTGTATAAAATGAGACAACTCAAGAAGGATACCAAGCAAAAAAACACTCAACCTAGTGTACAAGGACAATAGAAAATGAAAAGACAATGAGAAAGACTTTGCCTAGAAATTCAACCAAAAGAGGGTTTCATTTCATCCCACAAGCACTCAATAGGGACTACATAGACCTAAGCAGACTCAACAAACATCAAATCCCATCCAGAAACCACCAGACCCAACAAACAAGAAAGGAAAAATGATGTACGTGACTGTTCAGGAAAACATAGCGTATATACACATCTTGTAGTGAGACAGCCTGCGTATGTACAAGACTATCAAGGAAAAAGGTGCATATATACTTCAAAACAAGGCTAGGCAAGGGAGAAAGGATGAGAACTCAGACCCATAGTTACCAAAAGCTGTCAAACAATGATACGAAAAGAACCACAATAGAAACGAGAGAAATCTAAGGAGAAAAGTACTCTGAACCCTAATAAAGAAGATTCAGTCCCCAGTATGGTCACCAATTCTGTTATGAGGAAAATTTCTCTATGGCTAGGGTCAACCACAATAGACGGAAATGACTGCAGAAATCAAATCTATCCCAACAACATACTATATAAACTAATATGAAAGTGAGATAAGAAAGAGGCCTACCTTGTCCATATGTTCGATGATGTCCATCGTTGAGCTCTTTGACCCAAATCTATATACCTACAACAAGTTCTCAACAAACAAACAAAGCAAGAATATGGTGATAATATAAAAGGTTAGCACATTAGATAGCATAATACATCAATATACATAACAAATACACCCATGGATGACAACTCATATATTCGCAAGATATTAATTGGACGGGGAAAGAGTATTTCTATTAATAAATGATCAACATAAGTGAAAATAATACAAAATTTTGTGTCGACACGGTTCAAAACCGAGAAACTAAGTTCCTTCCAGCTGGGCCTCCACCACTTCAATCCTCCACCAAAGGCAAGCTCATAGAAATGAGACAATAAGGTTCTCCATCAATAAGGGAAGAGATTGGGGGTTGAACACTGTGTTCATACTTAAAGGACAAAGGGATGCAGACTCAATATGAAGTAAATAATTTCTCTAGAGTAACTTTTCTCTCAAAGTTGAATTATTTCTCCTTTTTCCATAGCTCGAAATTGGGCCATTTATAGCCTTGAAAATGGAACTGAAGGGCCAATTCAAAACTTTTCCAGTATATGCAAGGCCAAGGATCAAAGATCTCCTCTTGTGACATGGAAACCCGACATTTAATTTTCATTTTCTGGCACAAATCCCGATGTACACGGGCTGTAGTGGAGCGGCCTGCATATACGCTTGTTGTATAGTGTGCAAGATGTGTACAAGAGGAAAAATTTGTATTTTTGTCTCTGGATTTTATCAACAGGGAAGAGAAGTCTGCATAGGGAAATTGAATAATTCCCTCTGTGCAATATTGTTTAGGGTGAGGAAAATATTACTACAAGAGCTGGTAAAATGGATACACCAATGGTGGAAGCCCAAAGGCCATTACGATCTCTAGTTAGGATCCAAATGATTCTTCACAATAACACTGCATAATCTGAAGGATATAAATCACATCTTTGATGGAGGCCCTTATTTCTTCAACTTTGCTGGACTCTTCTTGTGATTCTGGATGGAGAATTTTATCCCTAAAATAGAGGACTTTGCACATGCCCCAGTATGGATAAGACTCTATTCCCTACCATAGGAGTTCTTGCTGGAAGAGGTACTGGTGGGAATTAGAAATAACATTGGAGTAAATGTTAAATCCTTAGAGGAAACAAAGCAACGAGGATACACCTCCAATGCATGCATCTGCATCTACGTGAATATTTTGAAGTCATTACCAGGATCCTTTGCTCTAGAATATCATGATGAGGACTAGATACAAACCATTGACTATGAACACATACCATTTAGATGCAAGAAATGCCATGAGCATGGGCACCTCTTCAGAGATTCCCCCCTAAACACGATAAGCAAGGATGAAAACCTAGAAAGAAGCAAAAATAAAGACAGCTTCATCCCCGTAGTAGGAAGACGCAAACAAGAGGGAAGGAGAACAAAAGCCACAGATAATAAGGAATCTCCTTCCAGCAACTCATTTGAGGACCTACAACATCATCCAGAGAACATGGATGTCCCTCCTACAGAGAATAAGCAACAAAACCAAGAGAAAGAGAAATCAGTGGACACCCCAGGTACGAAGCAAACCATTTCTCGACCAAACTCCAATACCTCAGTAGTAGAACCCTTAGAAACAGAGGATGGTGATGTAGAAATGGATCTTGATGAGCAGGACCTAGCTGGAGTAGATTTGGAACATATGGAACAAGCTTATTGACACCAAAAATTATATACCATCCCTCTAGACCAGCTAAGGAAATTCCATAAAGTCTTCCTCAACTCCACAGTCATCTCCACTGCCAGATCCAGTTCAGGTATGGGAATAGAGGGGAATATACCAAAAGAGCAATGCAAAACTCAAAAAGATGAAAATAAGAGGGGATCGAAATCCACCCGGAAGCTCATATAGGAGATTGGACACTTCATGGTTAACTCAGGTCAGATCCATCTCATTTCCGACAACTTTTCACCTCTCCTCTCCCAATCCTCATCATGAAGATCATCTCTTGGAATATAAGGGAACTCAACGGGTGTAGTAAGCAAATGTTGTTGGATTACTAAGAGTGACACATAAGATCTAACTTTTAGTGCATTTAAAAGGCTTACGAATGCTCAGCATGTGTATGAAACATTTAACATGTAAATGTATACTGTAATATGAAAATGTAATACTGAAACAGAATGAAGGTAACATCAAAAAATGAAAACACGAACAGAGAGTGAAAAACATAGCAGAAAAGAGAGTCACAAATGCTAAATTTGTTAATGGAGTTCACCCCCTTCACTGGGCTACGTCTCTGGGTCCCTCTCCAATGGGTACCGATCGAATATTAGCTTCAAAAATGGTACATAAATGGTTACAATAACATCTTCAGCAATATGAGCAGCAGACTATGAAAACAGGAAAACTGTGCAAAAGTATTCAAAAGACTACGCTTCCTGGAAATCACAATAGGCTTTCAACAACAAGAAAACCACACTTGAAGAGAAAGTAGTCGACTCTATTAAAGCAACAACGCTTCACAGCAAAAACTCTAGAACTCTCTCTCTCCCCCTGCACACGGGCTGAACCATACTATATAGCATACGGGTCTTACAATAGAAAAAAACTCGTTGTTAATTGCCATAACAGAAAATGATGTGGCACAGTCATGTTACAACAGAAATGATGCGTCCGTTCATTCCCAGCCGAGCTCCAAAACAACATGTTGTTTTAAACGTGGAAAACATTCCTTTATGAATGGTAGAATCACCTCAATGGAACAGTTAAGTGGGAGGTTATTGCTAATTGCTGAACAGATTCATCAAACTGTGCACAAAAGTTCCATGCCACGTCACCGCGCGAGCCCAGGCTGTACGTTACACAATGCCCTTTGGAGTGTACACAGTGGATTTCCATAATCATTGTTGTGCGGGCTGAGATCCAACGCTAAGCAACAACGATTGAGCCTTGCACAAATGTTTCATGTTCTGCCACATCATATTGCAGGGCTCGACTGTATGTGACTTAACATGCTCTAATCTGTGCACAAAACATATATATATATATCCATTTCGATATTGCAAACCTTTGTGCAGCTTGACTCATATGTGCTATAATCGATGCCCATCAAATGTTGCACCGTGTAACATATCTCATATGGTGAAATCTCGACCCATGCACAAACATGTAACACATAATTAACATATGATATATAACATTTATCATTGCAATATGATATATATATAATGATATATATATGCGGGACATGTAACTTAGTTTCATTTGGAATGTGGCAGCAACATATAAAAAGTTTAGTCTATGTGTCGAGACATAAAAAAGTTTAGTATATGTGATGTACTTTACACCATTGATTAATAATCATGTACCATATTGGATCAGTATCATTAAGGAAGATGAAAAAACCCATTCGGATCATTCCTCCCCATTGGAGAGCTTTTGGACCACCAAAAGCTTGAATTATTCAGCAAGTAAGTGAGGGTACAGCTCCCTCACTTTTCCAATTTCCATCCATTTCGCCTTGCTAGGATGCATTCCTTTAAGCCCCACTCGAAGGTACTCAACATTCCCTCTTCATGAAGTCCGTACATTTCTGTCAAGAATAACATCATCCTGCAATTCTTTCATGTATTCAGGTGCCATATCATCAATTGAAGGAATCTGTATGTTGGTTTCCTCATCCATAATCATCGGAGGTTCATACAGTTTAAGATTCTCAACATTGATAACTAAATAGATTTTCATATATGGAGGTAAATTCAAGAGAAAAGCATTAGTTTCGATCTTTTCCAAAATCTCAAAAGGACCATACCTGATAGGCTTAATCTTTTTACCTTCACCTTTCAGTCTTTCTTTGGTGATGTGTAACCAAACTCGATCTCCGACCTGAAACTTATGATCAATTCGATGCTTGTCATGCCTGGCTCTTCTCCAATTGTTCTTGAACTGCCTATTGAACCGCTTGGATCCTTTGAATGAACCTTAAATCTTTATTAGCATCATGATGTTCATCCACTTCATCTTTGCCAAAAGAAAAGTCCATCGGTGTTTTAGGCAAGTAACCAAAACACGTTTCAAAAGGAGATTTATTTGTGGAAGAATGAATTGCATGTTGTATATAATGCAACTATTCATCCCAGAGCTTAGGATGTTTACCGCAATACCCTCGGAGCAGCT
The DNA here is from genome assembly GCA_900067695.1 of Picea abies. Lineage (NCBI taxonomy): Eukaryota > Viridiplantae > Streptophyta > Pinopsida > Pinales > Pinaceae > Picea > Picea abies. The sequence goes on from CBVK0100097157.1 coordinate 27,081, forward strand.
GGACCATGGTTCTATTTACTACCTCGGTCTGCCCATCGGTCTGTGAATGAAACGCTGTACTCTTCTTCAACTTGGTATCCATGAGCCCCCATAACGTTGACCAGAATGCTCCCAAGAACCGGGAATCCCGATCTGAAATAATAGACGTAGGTAACCTGAAATGTACCCAAATGTTCTGAAAGAAGAGATGAGCCATCTATTCAGCTGTGATTTGTTTACTGCATGGAATTAAGACACACATCTTGCTGAACCTGTCTACAACGACATAGAGATAATCGTGCCCTTTTCTGGATAGAGGTAAACCGCCAACAAAATCCATTGAAATGCTCTCCCAGGGACGAGAAGAAACCGACAGAGGAGTGTAAAGTCCCAATTTTCGATTACTGGGCTTGTTGGTCGCACACATGACGCATCCACTTATATACTTAGATAAGGTCTCTTGCATCTGCGGCCAATAACAATAGTTTTGTAATACAGCCAGCGTTTTATTCACTCCGAAATGACCAGCGATCAACGAATTGTGAGCTTCGCGGATCACATGTACACGTTCCTTCTCTAGAATACAGATTTTACCCAAATGATATAACAATTGTTCATGCAAATGATAATTTTCTTCCTGTTTACCATGTTTCAGCAACGCATAAACGTTTTTAAAGTCTTTATCTTCGGCGTACTGCTTAATGTAAATCTCATGAGTCAACGCACTATTATGAAGTATAATAGACGCATTTACAGGAGGACGTGATAACATATCTGCAATTTTATTGTTAATTCCCTTCTTATACTTTATTACAAGATGAAACTGCTGTAGAAAACCCATCCAACGCAAGTGACGACTCTGCTGTATCTTAGTTTGAGATTGCAGATATTGAAGTGATTGATGATCAGTATGAACAATCGTTTCCTTTCCCATTAAATAATGTTTCCACTTCTTCACGCTCTGAACTAAAGCATACAATTCTTTATCGTAAGTTGGATAATTACGTACCGCAGAAGAGAATGTTTCAGAATGATAACAGACAGGCTTCTTCCCCTGCATCAACACGGCTCCCATGGAAAAAATGCTTGCGTCTGTTTCGATTTCGAAAGGCTGCCGTAAATCTGGCAACGCCAACACTGGAGCTGAACTAATCTTCTCCTTTAAAATGTCAAAGGCTCGCTGGTGTTTACCTCCCCATTGAAAAATTGCTTTAACGCTCGTTAATGCGTGCAAAGTAGTAGTGATAGCAGAAAACCCAGCAATAAACTTACACCAATACTGTACAACACCCAGAAAGCTTCTAATTTCTGTAACATTAGTAGGCCGTGGCCAATTTACTATAACAGAAATTTTGGCTGGGTCCACTTGCAGGTGACCTCCACCAACTATATGGCTGAGATATACCAAAGAGGTTTTAGCAAACTCGCACTTAAACAGTTTTACGTACAGTTGCTCTTTCCTCAGTACATCTAATATTTTCTTTACATGCAAAATATGCTCGTCCAAGGTTTTTCTAAACACCAGAATGTCATCCAAGTATACGATAACAAAATCATCAATAAAAGGACGAAAACCATCATTCATGACCCGCATAAATGTAGCAGGTGCGTTGCATAGCCCAAAGGGCATTACCAGCGACTCATACAAACCCTGCTTAGTTTTAAAAGCTGTTTTCCAAGCATCATTCTCAGCTACACGGATTTGATGATACCCACTACGCAGATCTAGTTTTGTAAAGTAAATTGCATGTTTTAATTGATCCAGCAAATCATCAATGCGGGGAAGAGGATACATGTTCTTAATGGTGATTTTGTTAAGGGCCCTGTAGTCAATGCACATGCGCCAAGACCCATCCTTCTTTGGAACCAAAACTATCGGAGAGCCACAGGGAGAAGTACTTGGCCGAATGACCCCCTTCTCAATCAGCTCTTGAACTTGCTTCTTGATTTCCTCATTCTGTATTACAGACATCCGATACATGGCTATGTTCAGGAGTGGCACATCCTGCTACAAATGTATCTCATGCTGAATCTCTCTCTTAGGTGGTAACCCCTTTGGATCATGAAACAAATCATCATACTCAGAAATGATTTCAATTAGTTCAGATTTATGTTTAGGATCACACCCTTCAAAAGATTGAGAGATTTCATCATTCTTTACCTTAACCATCATTAACACAAAACTCTTACTAGCATTTACTAGCCTCTTCATTTGACCTGCAGAAACTATGGCTAGATTCGTTCTTGTCTTATGTGCTCATACAATATATTCCTTACCATCTTTAAAAAGATGATACTTATTCTGCTCTCTATAAAAGACTGCTTTACGATCATACAAATATGGACTCCCAAGTACAATTCGACAAATGTCAAGTGGCACTACATCTAGTTCTACCTCCTCCATGAACTTTACAGTAATTGCAAACTTCAATACACATTTCCTAGTGACTTGCAATTGTGTATCATTAGTAACCCAACCAAGAGGATAGGGTTTTTCATGAGGTTTAGTGACTAAATGTAACTTTTTAACCACTTCTTCTGATATTAGATTTACTTGTTATCCACTATCAAACAATGTATCAATCTTTGTGTGATTTGCTATGATTCGAACATGAAACAGTGCACTTCTAGCTTTATCATTATTCCTAGAAGTAGATGGAAGATTTGTACTTGCACAAGAACTTGCTTTTGCATCAATGGGAAGTGAAATACCTTTATCCTTACCTTGAATTCTGACAACTGTAACCTTTGTTTCATCACCTAAGTCGGATCCCAAGTCTTGAATAACTGCTGCAGTAGCTTTTTCTTTGCCTTTATCTTTGTTTCCTCCATATCTCTTTGGCCTTAACTCTGGATGAAGCTTCCAACACTTAGATACATTATGTCCCTTCTGACAATGTGAACATGTAGGCTTCTCACCCTCTTTCTTAATAGTAGCCATCTTCTTTTTCCCCTTATCTTTACCTTTCGACTTGCTGTCAAGATTAGCTGATTTCTTCACAAAAGTATCATTAGCATGTGTTCCCCTAGCTTCTAAATGTGTGGCTTGAACACATACATCATCTAAGTTGCTGGGGTTAAACATCAATAAAGTATGTCTCAAATAAGAATGCATGCCACCAATGTACTTAAGAAGAGTCTCATGCGTATCTAATGAAACATTTAATGCAATAGCCCTCTTTCTGAATTCATGAGTATAATCTTGAATATTTTGTCCTTTAGCTTGTCTAAACGTTTGCCAACTCATGGTTAATTGTTGTATATGACCTAAAGGATAAAACTGCTTTCTCAAAACCTCAATGAAATCAGTCCAAATTGAAATGATTTTACCATTCTTTTGAAGATCCTGCTGAACTTTGCTCTCCCACCAAGTAAGAGCCATCCCACTCATTCGTAAAGTGGCCAGTTGGATTCTAGAAGGGTCATCATTGATGCCCTGCACCCTGCAATAAACTTCACGCTGCTTAATCCAATTGTCTAGTTTTTCAGCATCTAAGTCTCCATTATAGATAGGTAACTCAAATTTAACATCTAGCTTGAAATATGGCATATTAGCATTATTCAAATGAGAAGTATGAGAAGAAGAGGATTTATTAGCATCAATAGAATCACCATCACCTACGCCTTTACCCTTCTCTTCTTTCTTTCCTTCTGCATCTCTGGACGAAGTTTCATCTTCCTTCTTCTTCTTTTCTGCACGTTCTTCGAAAATCATTTCCACCATAGTTTTCATGCTGATAAAGGCCTCTAGAAACTCAGTATCGATGATAACATATTTCTCTCGTTCCCCATGTCCTTCTTCTTCCCCTCGTGGAGAAGACATGATTTTTGGGAATGTTCTCCTTGAACCAGTCTCAGGGTCGCCTTCAACTAATTCTCCTTCACCGAGATGAGATTTTGACCTGGTAAGCATTCGCAGTCTTGCACTACAGTAAACCAGCTCTGATACCATTAATTTGATCCATAAGATCTAATTTTTAGTGCATTTAAAAGGCTTACGAATGCTCAGCATGTGTATGAAACATTTAACATGTAAATGTATACCGTACTATGAAAATGTAATACTGAAATAGAATGAAGGTAACAACAAAAAATGAAAACACGAACAGAGAGTGAAAAACACAGTAGAAAAGAGAGTCACAAATGCTGAATTTGTTAACGCAGTTCACCCTCTTCACTGGGCTACGTCTCTGGGTCCCTCTCCAATGGGTACCAATCCAATATTAGCTTCAAAAATGGTACATAAATGGTTACAATAACATCTTCAGCAATACGAGCAACAGACTATGAAAACAGGAAAACTGTGCAAAAGTCTTCAAAAGACTACGCTTCCTAGAAATCACAACAGGCTTTCAACAACAAGAAAACCACGCTTGAATAGAAAGTAGTCGACTCTATTAAAGCAACAGTGCTTCACATCAAAAACTCCAAAACTCTCTCTCTCCCCCTGCACACGGGCTGAACCATACTATATAGCATACGGGTCTTACAACAGAAAACAACTCGTTGTTAATTGCCATAACAGAAAATGATGCGGCACAGTCATGTTACAACAAAAATGATGCGTCCATTCATTCAAATCCGAGCTCCAAAAAAACATGTTGTTTTAAACGTGGCAAACATTCCCTTATGAATGGAAGAATCACCTCAATGGAACAGTTAAGTGGGAGGTTATTGCTAATTGCTGAACAGATTCATCAAACGGTGCACAAAAGTTCCATGCCACATCACCGCGCGAGCCCAGGCTGTACGTTACACAATTCCCTTCGGAGTGTACACAATGGATTACCATAATAATCGTTGTGCGGGCTGAGATCCAACACTAAGCAACAACGATTGAGCCTTGCACAAATGTTTCATGTTCTGCCACGTCATATTGCAGGGCTCGGTTGTACGCGACTTAACATGCTCTAATCTGTGCAGAAAACATATATATATATATATATCCATTTCGATATTGCAAACCTTTGCACAACTTGACTCATATGTGCTATAATCGATGCCCATCAAATGTTGCACCGTGTAACATATCTCATATGGTGAAATCTCGACCCGTGCGCAAACATGTAACACATAATTAACATATGATATATAATGTTTATCATTGCAATATGATATATATATATGTGGGACATGTAACTTGGTTTCGTTTGGAATGTGGCAACAACATATAAAAAGTTTAGTCTATGTGCCAAGACATAAAAAAGTTTAGTATATGTGATGTACTTTACACCATTGATTAATAACCATGTACCATATTGGATCAGTATCATTAAGGAAGATGAAAAAACCCATTCGAATCAAAGAGTGGGGGTGAATTGGTAATAGAATAATTATAATCATTTTTCTCCAAATAATCCAAGTGTTATATCAATGTAGAATTATTATCCAATAATGAGAAATAAGAAATGAACAATCACACACATACACAGTACACCAGTGTTTTACGTGAAAACCTAAATCGGGAGAAAAACACGAAATGCTTTATCTTATATGTCTTGAAGAATTACATTCATTGGAAGCACCAACTTCCTTTGTTTTCCAGCTGCAACTGGAAGGAGGTTCCAACCCCCTAGTTTCTCATGCCACAACCTGAGGGAAGCTCCAACTCCCCAATTATTTGGCTACAACCAGAAGGAGGCTAAAACCCCATATGTTCTCCAGCTACAACCAGAAGGTGGATACAACCACCTATCCTTGCCCCGTCCAACCGCCCTAAAGTAGAAGTAGAATGATGGAACCACTGTCACACTATCAATGCGAGATATACTGTTGTAAACATGTACCAATAAACTTGAACGATGCATCAACCATGCATCAACCTATACCTCAACCTGTAATCAACCTGTACCATAAACAAGTGCATCAACCATGCACCAACCTATACCAAACAATCTGTAATCAACCTGTACCATAAATAAGTGCAACCAACCATGTACCAAGTATGTACCAATCATGTGTCAAGTACTCATCAACTATGACTCATCAATATGTACCAACTGTTAACTCCCAAAATAGCACCGTCATTTTGGTCGGGTTTTACAGTGGATAGCATGGCTATTGATAGTTTCCTCAATTACTTGTTGAGTCTTTTTAGCTGCAAAACTTAAGTTTTGGTTTTGACCCATAAAGTCTTCTTTTTCAAAATTGTCATTTTTTACTTTCCACAGCTAACTTGTTTTCAAAGGTTCATTGTGCGTTGTGGAAAGTGCCCACTTTCAACAGCTAAGGAGATCGTTTCATCAGTTGGCACACTGTTGAAAGTGTCAAATCTTAAAAGGTTCTTAAAATCAGTTCTCGGGTGGCGTGCTATCAAAGATACATGCTTTCAACAGCTAAGGAGGGTCTTCTACAAAGTGGCGCGTTGTGGAAAGTGCATACTTTCCGTAGCTAACAGGGGCTTACAAAGAGGCGCGCTGAGGAAAGTCAAGATTATCAACAGCTAACAGAGGCTGTACTCCCGGGTTGGCAACATCAAATCAAATCTTTGTTTCCATATCAGACATTGTTCACAAAGGATCGTTTAGGGTTTTGAATTGCAAATGGAAAAATGATACTTAAACTTGCAGGGAACTTTTCAATCCCTTACTAAGCTCCAAATTAAGATCTGACAACACCATTGGAAAGCTGAGATTCTCTAGATGTTGATCGACTATTCATACATGAAAAACAGATTTTTAATGACCGAGAAATTCGATTTTGAAAATCTGTCCGCTTTCAACAGCGCAGAAGGCAGAATTTTTGACTAGTTAGCTGTGGAAAGTGGCTACTTTCAACAGTGCAGGAGCAGATTTTTCAGGCAGGTGCGCTGTGGAAAGCCTATAACGGCCAGAATGTTATGATTTTCGCCCAAATCTGAAATTTTCGAATTAAAAGTAGGTGAAACCTTTTGAACTAGACAGGTGGTGGATTATTCCATCAAATCTAAAGGCCATTTTTGGAGATGAAAGTCAAAAGGGCATTTTTTGACTAGATTTAGTGATTTTCAAGAGCAAAATGATAGGGATTTTT
>CBVK0100097158.1:0-34068 GCA_900067695.1 Picea abies
TTCCGATCTCACGGATCTATACTAATTTTTTCACTGTTACATCAATCACTAGAGGAATCTCTATGTCAAGATTAGGAGTCTCGATTATTGCATGTGTAGCACCATAGTCGGTCCATTGTTGGCCTTTTCTTGTAGAACCTCTGCTAAGGGAACAAGTGGTTTTCAATGGGTACAAATAAAATTTTTCTCCAACCTAAAGAGTTGGGCATATTTATCGATCTCTAGAATCATAGACTCTATCTTGGTGCATGTCCCTATTTCCTTTAACAAGAAGTTTTATATATGACTGCACCCAATTGAGGTGATTCCTTTAATTTCCTCCTCACGACGCCACGGCTATGTGCATACCTTCCATTCCATTTGTTATTTATCTTTTGACACTGAAGATAACTCCCTCCAATAATCCAAAGACCTTTGTATCCCGGCATGTTCTTCCTTAGCTAATAACCAATGCCATGTTATTCATCACCATGGCCCTTCTCAATATCCATAATGTATTTCACTTGTTCTTGCATCCTCACTTGCTTCTCATGCCACTTCATGAATTTCTTGTGCACAATCACCAACCGCAAAGTCTCTTCTTGCAACTTTGTCGCTTTGGCGGTAAATTTCATCTTGCCTTGTGCATGTTGGCGATCCTCTTCTTGTATACCCTCCTTGAATTTACCCACCACATCAGAAGATCCTTTGTAATAATCCACTTGATTTCTCAAGAATTCCAACTCTTTCTTCACACATTCTACTTCGGCCTCATTGACCCTGGTTTTAGTTGGAATAATAATGTCGAAATGCTTAAATTGGTATTATGTTAGATTGTTAGGATACGTGTAAGTAGAGATCTGTTGAGATCCTATTTCTTAGGAGTTAGTTAATAACTCATGGAGCTTATAAAATGTAACCTTATTTCATAATAATATGAGGAAAGTGTCCAGTTTTGTATCCATAGTGTTCTATTTTGGTATCAGAGCCTCCTGTAAAAAGTGTTGAGCTGTGAGAGTAAGCGACCATCATTGATCTCCATTGAAGGAGTGTTGGGAGTGATCATCGTTGCAGAGGAGCTGGCTGTTGAGGAGTAAACCCATGATATTCGTTGTCTGTAATCGTTGATTCTGTTTGACTACCACCTGAGATCATGTAAAGGAGGCCCAGCTTGACCGGGCGCCGTTGCTGAGTGAAACTTGAGGCTGGAGGAGTCTGCGTTGCTGGAGGGTGAACCAGATCATTGGTCGACTTGAATTAAGGGAGCTGCTAGTGAGTTCTAGTGGAATTAAATTCACCGAGGCGCACTATTTTTTTTTGTTGGGCACATTTGTATTTCAGTTTACTATCAAATCGTCGGAGAAAAGAGGTATTTTCTCAAACACGGGTATTTTATATTGAATCCATCTTTTAACAGCTATGAACAATTGCTTTCTCGAAAATTATCTAAATGAAGCTTCTAAGCTTGACGGGGACAATTATCTTGACTAGAAATTCAAGATATTAACTATGCTCGAAGCATTGAATGTTTGGACTATAGTAAAAGGAGATGAGGCCAAACCAACAGGTGCTACTCTTGCAGACTGGGAGAAACGTGAAACTAAGGCAAAAGTGTTGTTGTGGCTATCTGTCAAAGACAAAATAATCCTGCACATCAGAGATTGTAAAACTTCCAAGGAGACATGGGACATCTTGAAAGGTTTGTATGAAACTACAAACTCCAATAGAATTTTGTTTCTAAAGACTAAGTTATTGTCCATAAAAATGGTTGCAAATGAGAATATCACGAGCTATGTTTCCCGTATTAAGGATTTATGTGATCAGTTAAGTGCAATTGGTGATATTGTTTCAAATTTTGACATGGTAACTATTACATTAAAAGGATTAATCAGAGATTATCATGTCTTTATTTCAAGTCTAGGAGGTAGAGCAAAGCCCCCTACATTTATTGAGTTAACAGGGATTCTTCTACAAGAGGAAGAATGAATGAAGGTGTTTGAGATGGACTCTCACACTCCAGAATTAGCATTGATGGCCAAAGGAAAACAGCCATACAAAGGCAAGACATGGGACAGAAACAGAACAGGCAAGTTTCAGCCAAGAAACAGAGGTATGACTCACTCAAAATCGGATTCTCATGATAAGAAAAATGATGGTTGTTTTTACTGTGGGAAACCCAATCATCGTGCTAAAGACTGTTATTAAAGGAAAGTTGATGAATCCAAACAGAAGTTTAGAAAACATAATGGAAATTATGTGACAACTGAAACATCCACCAATGAAAGTTTTCAAAATTTAAAGTTGTTTATTTCAGACGTTGCATTGTCAGCAGAAAGTGATGATGAAAATGCATGGTTTATAGATTCAGGTGCCTCAGCCCATATGTCTTGTGTCAAAGAGTGGTTTTATGAATATCATGAGAGTAAAGATGAAACACACATATATTTAGGAGATAACAAATCTCTCAAGATTCAAGGTTATGGAAAAATATGTGTGAATTTACCTAATGGCCAAAAGAGACAGATTCATGATGTGTTGTATGTTCCAGGCATCAAAAAGAATTTGATTTATGTTTTAGCAATAACTGATAAAAATATGAAAGTAGAATTTATGCAGTATCATTGTCTTGTGAAGGATATTCAGAATCATTATAAAATCATAGCCACAGGGACAAGAATTGGAACATTGTATAAGCTTGATGTCACAAAGTCAAATCATCATGCATTGACATCTACAACAATGACAACTGAAGAGCTATGGCATCGCAGGTATGGAAATCTTAACCAAAATGACTTAGTGCTACTTCAAAAGAAATTAATGGTTGAAGGGTTTCCTGTTTTGAAACATCAGCATATAGAATGTGAAGCTTGTGCACTAGGTAAGCAGCATAGGGAAGAATTTACAGTGCATAAAGAGAAGAAACAGAGAGAAATAATTGAATTAATACATACTGATGTTTGTGGTCCCATGCAAACCTTATCACTTGGTGGTACATGGTATTTTCTTATATTTGTTGATGACAAATCACGATTTACTTGGGTTTATTTTATAAGGAAAAAGAGTGATGTATTTGAATATTTTAAAGAATTCAAAACTATGGTGGAAAAGCAGACATGTAAATACATCAAGATACTCAGATCTAATCAAGGTGGAGAATATACCTCAGGAGCTTTTGAAAGCTACTGCAAAAACAATGGGATCATTCAGCAATTCACAGTGCCTTCTACACCACAGCAAAATGGTGTAGCTGAAAGGAAGAACAGGACATTAGTGGAATGTGCTCACAGCATATTAAAAGGTAAAGATGTCTCTAATGGTTTTTGGGCAGAAGCCATTAACAGTGTTGTTTACTTAAAGAATAGAAGTCCAACTAAGATTCTAGATTCAAAAACACCTTTTGAAGTTCTTTATGGTTATAAACCTGAGGTTGGTCATTTAAAAATATTTGGTTCAAAGGCATTTTCTCATATTCCCAAAGATGAGAGAAGAAAACTGGATGCAAAATCTGTAAAGTGTACTTTTCTTGGTTATTATGATGATCATAAGGCATACAAACTGTTTGATCTTAATTCACATAAGCTCATAGCAAGAAGAGATGTGATTTTTCATGAGACCACAGATGAAGAAGCAAGCAAGTTTGATGTCTGACATACTCCTTATGACAATGATGTCCATGTGAAAATTGATATAGATGATGAACAGGAACAAGAAAAGGAACAGGTGCAACAACAAGGTGAAAGCAGTGGAGATACTCCAAACACTCCTACACCTCAAAAAAGAAGAAGTGAAAGTGAAGATAGCAGTGGACCACTGAGGAAGTCTACAAGAATAATTCAGATACCCTCCAGGTATAAAGATTATGCATTGATGAAACAAGTAATGAATGTTGTAGAACCTACTTCTTATGAACAAGCCAAAACTCATAAGGACTGGAAGAATGCAATGAATGAAGAATGAAACTTGGGAATTAACTGAACTGCCTGAAAACAAAGTTCCCATAGGATGTAAATGGTTGTATAAAACCAAATTTAATGCAGATGGAAGTGTTGAGAAATACAAGGCTAGATTAGTTGCAAAAGGGTATTCCCAAAAGGAAGGAATTGATTATGAGGACACTTTTGCACCTGTAGCTAAGTTAAATACAATTAGAGTCATGATTGCATTAGCTACACAACACAATTAGAAAATACATCAGTTAGATGTTAAATCTGCATTTCTGAATGGTGATTTAAAAGAAGAAGTTTATTTGGTTCAACCTGAAGGATTTATAAAGAAAGGACAAGAGGATCTTGTGTGTAAACTAAAGAAATCTCTATATGGTTTAAAAAAAGCACCCAGATCTTGGTATATCAAAATTGATTCATTCTTTGCTCAGTAAGGTTTTGTGAAAAGCAAAAATGATCCTAATTTGTATGTCAAAAAGGATGAAAATGGGAATGTTGCTTTGGTATCTTTATATGTTGATGATTTGATTATAATAGGAAATGCTTCTCACTTGATTGAAGATATTAAAATTCAATTATCACAGATGTTTGAAATGAAGGATCTTGGTGAAATACATTATTGTTTAGGTATGGAAATATGGAGAGAAGATGGTAAAACAATGGTCACTCAAAGTAAATACACAAGGGAAATACTGGAAAGATTCAATATGAATGAATGCAAGGTAGTGTCAACACCTTTAGAACAGAATGAAAAGTTATCTAGTGTTGATGAAACTAAAGAGGTAAATGGTACTCTGTATCGCCAGTTGGTGGGAAGTTTGAACTATCTTACTACTACCAGACCAGACATAGCATATTCAATCAGCATCCTTAGTCGGTTCATGGCTAAGCCACTTGAAAGCCACTGGGTAGTTGCAAAGAAAGTCCTTTGATATCTGAAAGGAACTGTTAACTTTGGTATTATGTATACTGATAATTGTGATGTTGAGTTGGCAGGTTACTCTAATTCAGATTGGGCCGGAAATCCCGATGACAGGAAATCAACTTCAGGATATGCATTCAACATTGGTACAGGGGTCGTGTCTTGGAGCGGTAAGAAACAGCCAACTGTTTTTTTATCATCAACGGAAGCTGAATACAAAGTGTTATGTAATGCTATTTGTGAAGTTGTTTGGTTAAGGAGAATTCTTGAAGACATTGGCAAAAAAGCAAATGAAGCCAAATGTTCTCAAATGTGACAATCAAAGCTCTATTAAATTGGCACACAATCCAATTTATCATGCTAGAACCAAGCATATTGAAATTCAACATCATTTTATAAGAGAAAAGATACAAGAGAAGGAAATTGACTTGACCTACTGTAATACCACTGAGAATATGGTTGACATCTTTACCAAGCCTCTTGGAAAGATGAGTTTTGAAGAATGTAGGAAACAGTTAGGTGTCGTAGAGAATCCATTTCTCCATTAAGGGGAAGAGTTGGAATAATAATTTCGAAGTGCTTAAATTAGTATTCTGTTAGATTGTTAGGATACGTGTAAGTAGAGATCCATTGAGATCCTATTTCTTAGGAGTTAGTTAACAGTGCAGAGAGCTTATAAAATGTGACCTTATTTCATAACAATATGAGGAAAGTGTCCAGTTCTGTATCTGTAGTGTTCTATTTGTTTTATCAATAGTAGCATGTGAAATCGCCACTCCCGCAACAACAAGTTCACTGAGTTTGGCTTTTCTTGTGTCAAATAATGTCTCTTCGGTTGTACAAGTCATAACACTATCAACATCGATCATTTTTGTCTTCATCGTTCTTCTAACAATACCCTGCCTCTGTTGGTTATAAGTTATAGACTCCAAGTTAGCTACATCTTCAATAGGTTCTAGAATTTGTCTATCACCAACATTCTTCTAAAATAGCCTGCTTTCGTCAGTTATAAGCTATAGACTCCAAGTCAGCTACATCTTTGATAGGTTCTAGAATCTGTCGATCACCGACATTCTTCTAAAATAGCCTGCTTTTGTCCGTTATAAGTTATAGACTCCAAGTCAGCTACCTCTTTGATATGTCCTGGAATGTATCTATCACCCCATGCCAATGCATTCTGAAGACTTCTAGAGGTATGGAATTGTTCAAACACGATCTCCTTCCCCTTATCCAAACAATTGTCTTTCAGTGATTTAAGTGATTGACCAACTTCCTTTTCCACATTGTGTTCAATTGTATTTCCTTCGGCATTTTCTTGTTAGTGCTTATCTTCTGTCTTCGTATTTTCATTTTTATTTTCTTGCTAATCAGAGGCACTCCCATCAGTCTTGGTCAAATCAATGACCTCTTTAGGTTTATTTGTAGGTTGTTGTTCATGTTTCTCTTCCTGTGACTATCCCGGATTACTATGTTTGGTCACAGCCTCTTCCTGCCTCTTGTTTCTTGTTTCTTCTTATTTTTCATCTCGCTCTTTCTCTCTTTGATTTAGCAAATCCTACGGTCTTTTCTCTGCCTCGATGGCTCTCCTTTTTTCCTCTAATTCTCATTGTTGAGTCTACTTCTTGTTTTTCCTTCTACTCCCATTCTTTCTATTGTTCAGTTGCCTACTCCACTTGCAACCTGACCTATTCCTCCTAGTTAGCCTTCAACTCAGCTTCTTCTTTCATTCTCAGTTCTTCTATCCTTCGGGCCTCCTCTGCTTCTTTCTTTTCTTTCTCCGTTGCCATTCTTCTTTCCAAATATGTCAATTGTTCATCAAAGGTTAGATTTGTGTGAAGATTATCAGTTGTGGATTCTTCTTTCTTTCTATTGCTTCTTCCCAATCCTTTGCATATTGAAGAAACAATTTGTCCTCCCAATTTTCACGACCATAAGTCCATGATGCTTCAATGAGCTCGTAGTGTTTGGCAACAAGACCTTTCCAGTCATGTCTTCTTAAGTGACCTTGAGGTAAGTGATATTCTAAATGTATGGCAGCCTCTAGAAAATCATGTTTTGGATCCTTGATGAAAAAATGACCCGACTTGAACCCATATGGGGAAAAAAAAATCTTCACCTCCATAAGGAGCGAAGCGTTAAATCCATGGTAGACGGTTTGATAGGCGATTTCCCCAATTACTAGGAACTATGACACATACTTAGGTAACAAGTAGGATTATTGCCATATGTCATCCACTTCTCTGACCGCGGGATTATTGTGAAGAATAGTACCTGGATAATATTCACCCTTAAACTTTAGAAACAAATCATTCCATCTTGGCGATAACACCGTTGAATTAGCGTTGGTCTCTATGTCTTTGAAGACTAGGCGTATTGGAGATAATTGAAACATAATCATCAATTGCATCATCGAACTCGGATGATTTGCTTAGCGAACTCTCTCTTGTGTCTCTTGGCTTTTCCTTAGGTGTTTTAATCATAATTTTAACCGGTGTCCTTCTGGGAGGCATCTTCCCTACATATAAATTCATTTTGGCACAACAAACAACGCTTTTACCATACCATACTTAGCCATTATTCAAACAACATTTCACAGGGGTATAATTAAAACAGAATTAAATTTGAAACCACAACCTTTGAAGACCTTCGATCTATGAAATTTATAATACACATTTATGTGCTCCGGTAAAAAATATCCAACACGAGAGCGTCAACAAGCATATCTCTATCTACAAGGGTTCGATCAATAATATGCTCGATGGCCTCTGAACAAGGAAACAATAGTGCCCTCGCAGCAACAGAGTGCACTCGGGATTTCTATATATTAATCAACACTCTGTCTTCCACCTCTCTGACCGCGGGATTATTGTGAAGAATAGTACCTGGATAATATTCATCCTTAAACTTTAGAAACAAATCATTCCATCTTGGCAACAACACCGTTGAATTAGTGTTGGTCTCTATGTCTTTCAAGATTGTGCGTACTAGAGATAACAGAAACATAATCATCAATTGCATCATCGAACTAGAAAGTTTTTCTTAGCGAGCTCTCGTATGTGTCTCTTGGCTTTTCCTTAGGAATTCTAATCATAATTTTGACCGGTGTCCTTCATCTTTCCTACATATAAATTCATTTTGGCACAACAAACGGTTAGAAAAGTAGGTGTGCTAGTTTCATCATAGACAAAACAGAAATATTGTCACCCAACCATAGGTCGAAGCCACCCTCGAGCACCTTAACCTTGACAGAGAGATTAATTCCAGAAGAAAACGCTAGAACCAATAGCCAACCAAGGTAGTGTACCTCTCTCCAAAGCTAGCATACCAAGAAGAAAGTTCAAATCATAGCCAAGAGAAAGTCCAAACCAAAACCGAAAATTTTCTAGTTGCAGCAGCTGCAGTGCCTCTCCAAACTTGCGCACCATTGGTCTTATGCAGTTGTGAGGGTGAAAGGCACAAATGAGTTCTAGCGCCCTATTATTTATATTCCTCCAAGTGACCTAACTGGGCCAACTTCTACTCTTGGAGGCTAATAACTTAATATTACATTTTCTCTTGAGCCGACTTGTCTTCTAGGGTTCTTATCCAACTGTTTAGGGTTTCTCTAGCTTCCTGAAATATTCTAGTCTCATCAAAGGTTACACATGGAGGTTAATACCTCCCGCAACAACCATAATATCAGCACTCCCTTGGTAGCACCATCATAGCAATGGTCTTGAGCACAAACAAATGATTCAATCGGTAGCACCATCATAGCCACACAGGCTATCTCAAATCATGAGCACAATCATCACTATTAGTATCATCTCATAGCATCTCTTCGAAGCCATACTCCATCTGAATAATCGAGCATGATGTTGAATAAGTCACTCACTCCACAGAGTGATACAAGGATCATTCTTCTAATATGGACATATGTCCTAGAAGAATAATTGTTCCAACAGATGTTGGAAGCCATGCCATGGGATACAAGGACTATTCTTCTAATTCAGACATGCATCCTAGAATAATGATTGTCCTAGACCATTTTTCACAAGGAGAATGTATGTCCATCAGCATACTAACTATCCATCTAGCTAGTAATCATCTCCAACACTAGTGATAGTCTCCATGGCAATCAGAAAATTGCCATCCAATAGAAGACAAATATGTTTATTCATAGTAGTATACAACTACTATCCAGTAGTACACAACCACTCTTAGTAGCACACTGCTACTAATCAGTGACACACAGTCACTCTTGGTGGATCACATCCATCACAGTAGAAAACAACTATTTTCTAGAGACATACAGTCTCCACAACAATCATATCATCTGATATCAACCTGCATAAAACAATATCATGATATAAATTGAGTCATCTGGGCCATTCTTCCACTCACATCTGTGAGATATGGAAGAGCATATGCCCTCAGAAGGTAAAATATCATCCATGGGATATCTTGACTATTATTCCCAAGCATAGAAGAATAATTGTCCCTGATTTATGAGCCTAGAGCATCCACCTAACTGGGTCATTCCTCCAGCACTAATCATAGTGCAACCTCGAGAGAATGAGTCTTCCCTAGGGAATGTATGTCTCTGATTGTTGAACCTAGACCATTCACTTAACTGGGCCATTCCTCCGGCACTAATAATAGTGCAACCTAGACAGAATGAGTCTTCCCTAGGGAATGATTGTCCAGACCATTTCCTAAGAAAATGATTGTCCTGCACCAACCTCCAAAACGGACCATTCTTCGAAATTGCTCACAATTGTGAACCTCGAAAGAACGATTGCCCGGTGAGGTGGACCATTCTACTTGACCACTACTCAGAGTGACTACCAAGAAGAATGATTTTTCTAGACCATTCCCCCACACTAGCCACAAGGGGAATCACTGTCTATGGTACGTCAGCAATCTATCAAACCATTTTCATTACGAAAATGATTGTTTGATCTAGTCTGTTATCCCCTAGCCTAGGGATAACTAAGGATATCACGTCTCGAAGCCCACAGGTCGTAGACATGGAGTACCAAGAGCCAGAAGACTTGGCATGAACTCGGAAGGCCCCTCTTTTCATCAGTGCATTCCACTTATCACCAGCAGTAGTATCTATCTCACCAGCCTGGTCCTAGAGTAACAGTGGCTCCTGCTCCATGAGGTAATGAGTCTTGGTATCTTGGTATGTATCACTCTGGTTTTTGAAGCACTTGAATATGGTGTATTGAATCCTTCTTCATTTCATGACATTTGCTTGGAAATTATGCTTGTTTCCTCTTTCATACTTGGAAGGGTGACAGGGTGCCCTAGTAAGTTGATTTCCCTTTAGATAGATTTCTACTGGGTGGATTTGTGAAAAGTCATCTTCCGTTCCCTCCATACTTACCATTTTCCATCTTTATTCCTTTCATCTCCCCTATCCTTGTTTGGGCATTGGGATTGGCTACACTAGGAAGGGTTGTACCTTACCTCATGGAAAGAAGGGGCTAAAGGCCTAGAGGGTAAAATTAGTTGGCAAGAGTTCAAAGCCAATGTTGAAACCTTTGAAATGCTTCACCCAGGGGTCCCCGAGAAAGCAATGAAAAGCTTCTCAGTCAGAAAAGGGGACCCATAAGATAACATAAACACTCAAGGTATTAGTCGATGGATAGGTGGTATCATCATGAGCCAACCTATTATGACCATAGGAATGTAGCGGTATGACACTACCATCTATATGGTCACAAAACCAGGGTAGTGGCTCTTGGTGGCATAGCCAAGAGAAATGGGCTCTCATCACGAGTCGGCCTTCTCATTTCCGTGAAATGTTTATGGATAATGTTGTCACCTCTGGTCATCAATCCAGGACAATGGCCCTCAACTATTCCCTTGAAGCATAAGAGAAAAAGATCAAAAGAAATAAAGCTAAGAGTAAAAGGCAATGAATGGGCTAGGAAACAATTGCATTTATGACAAGGTGCAGCCCGCCCTCTACAAAAGCACTCACAGGTAAGATTTTATATTTCCCTGTTATTACATGCACCCCATGCCCAAACATCTACCCCACTCCACCTCATACACTTACATGACCTAGATTAGACCCCACCTGGGAAACATCCCAAACTTAAGAGAGGTTAGCCCAATAGGACACCATGAGACCTTCTCCAAACCTAACTTGTCAAATTGCCTAACGTTTTTGAGCATTTGTCTGGGTTAAGGGGGGTTTGATGCACATGTTTGGGTAACTTAATTATTGGATGTGATTTACATGTTATGATGCATGTGACTTATGAACCCCTGGAGGGAGTACTTGTTGTTGTTGCAGGACCTTGATCAATGGATAGGTACACATGAGGGAATGATTAGCTCCGACCTTTATGGGGGCTTAAAGCCCGTAGATGGATGTTGAAACCCCATCCAAGGGTAAGAAGAAATTGAATTCTTGCACCGAGAGAAAGAACGACATTGCCTTTGGAGGCACCCTGGCAGACCTAGACCCAGGGGACCTTGCTCTTCCCACGTGGGCGTTAACCCTTGAGGGCCATAGATGTCACCATCATAGCCCTAGACGTCACCCAAAGCTAGGGTTTCATTTTTGGAGGCATTGGTGAGCCTGGTGGCACGTGTGGGCATCATTTGGGGCTTCTGGAGGCCAACCACCCCACTTTTCCAGCCTAATGTTTCACTTATGGGGCTCAACGTCACCCTAGAGGGGCATGAAGTTACCCTTGGAGGTGTTTCTAACTGCAAATTAATTTTATTGTGTCAAAATCGAATTTTGTTAAAAATTGGCCAAGTCAACCTTGTTTTTGACCTGAAAATTAATGAAAGGTCAAAATTTTGTATAAATAAACATAAAGCACTCTCATTTTTACATAACAACTTGTCCTTGTAGACAAGAGGTCTGAAATTTGTGCCCTATTAGGGTTATTGGCTAAAATTGTGAGGTGTCA
Organism: Picea abies; assembly: GCA_900067695.1. NCBI lineage: Eukaryota > Viridiplantae > Streptophyta > Pinopsida > Pinales > Pinaceae > Picea > Picea abies. The sequence continues at coordinate 11,763 of CBVK0100097158.1, forward strand.
CTCTTGTTTAAGGCTTATTTTTGCAACTTGGATCATTTTTTGGAAGTTTATGGTGATCTTGCATGGTATTCTCATGATTATTCTTGGTGCAAGAAAGTGAAATATGCATTTTGTCAACTATTGAATGGTTTATTGTATGGTTTTATTTGCTCATACAAGATTATGAAATTGCACGGTGTATTTCAGGCTTGAAGTAAGAAACTTAAGTTGCTACTTTCTTACTTTTTATTTGCCAGGCTTTTCATTGAATTTATCTAGTAACTAGTGAAACCCTAGAGCCCTAAATTTCTAGCACTCTAAGGGTTTGGACTTAGTTATTTTTGCATAAGTTTTACTCCATAAGAAGGCTAAGGAGAGAAAGGCGCTAGGGCCTAGAATTTCCTACACCGTGGCATTTTGTCTCTTGAGGTCAAAGTATAAGGGGACTTAAGTTACTACTTCTCCTATAAAATTTCCCTCTTAGACTTTTTTGCATCATCATCATTGATTTGTAGCCTTAGAAGAAGTCGTCCACATTGACTCTGTTACCCTTGAAGGCACCAGTCCTCTTCTCTTACTTCTTGACAAGACTCAACTCAAACTCCTTCACTTCATACTCAAACTCGTTCACTTCATACTCTACTAATTTGCTAACTTAGTCTAGAAATACTAACAGCTAATTTGTTGTTGTCATAATCATTGCTACAACTATCATTTTGCAGCCTATATTAGCTTACTAACCATCTAAGGCATCCCAAAATTTGTACAAGGAAATGTATTATCAATAAGTGTTAAAGTGTATGTTTAATTTCCTTTTTAGAGTGCAAATTCTGAAGTTGGTATCGTTGTCATAGTTGTTGTTACAACCATTGTTGCAGCCCTTAACATCCGTAAAATCATCCATAAAACCATTGGGCATTTGTATAACTAAGCAAACTATAATCATTGGATATTGAAGTAGAGTCGTATTGGTTTATTATAGTACTTTTCTGAAGTGGTTTCATTGTTGTCATCATCATTAATTAATGTTGTTATAAATGTTTGGACAGCCATTTAAGTCATTCATTGACTTGTATTTATCTTGAAAAGTGTGAGTGACAAACCATTATCAAGTTTGCAAGACTATTGTATCTCTTCCTTGTCATCATAACTTGCACCTTTCAAGATACATTGTTGTTACTTTGATCTCACTTTCATTGTATAGTAACTTGTTCGTGCAGCACATAATTTGTTTAACAAGTCATTGATTATAAGTGTTTCTACTAACATTTGATGTTTCATTGGTAAAGGGCAGGTACAAACCCATTTTTCGTTTTCCCTTGGTCCCTTTCAACTTCACCAAAGTGACTTCTTATGTTGAGTGACCTAGAGAGAGGGGTGGGATTTCACCGTTTATTTTTTCCCTTCATCAACCAACTAGGTCTTGGGATGTATCCCTTGGAGTGAGGTTTTCCTCCTCCTAAAGAGAAATAGGTACCCTATTGGGGTGACAGTGATAGGGTTACCTCTATGTTATGTCAATCTATGCCTACTTGCCTTTAGGCTCGGGCAAGTATAGATTGTTCCATAACATGGACCATTTTCCAAACTAGAAAATGAATGTTCGTCGGAAATCTCGAAACACTTTCCGAATTGGAAAGGAACTGTCCATCCTGGACCATTTTCTAAACTGGAAAATGATTTTCCATAAATCAAATAACATATCAGTGCTCCCTCCCAACCTAGGAGTAATCACTTCCTTTTCCAATAAGGAATTTGTCTCCACGAGCCCCAGCTTGTCTCTTAAGTACACAAACTTTTCATCTTGGATAGAGGCTTTTACCAAAATATATGTTATCTGCTCATCTGTGGACATATACTGAAGAACCACTTCTCTCTTCTGGACTTTATCATAAAGAATATAATGCTTGATATCAATGTACTTTGACGTGTCATGGAACACCATTTTCTCTGAAAGCTTCACATAGCTATGATCATTACAATATATCATGGTTGAATTTAGCACCTGATCATATGGTTCGGAAACCAACTTATACAGCCACATTTCTTTTGTACAAGCATTACAAGTTGCAATATACTTTGCTTTTGTAGTGTTGAGTGCAACAAATTTTTGTTTCCTGCTTGTCATGACATCGTGGCAAAGCTCAAACTGAAACATATCCAAGTATCACTTCTTCTGTCATAGGAAGTTTTCGCCACACTTTTATTGTATATGAGATACTTTGCATCAAGTTGCTTGAATACATATAAGGTCCTCTTCCATTTGCATACATGGGTGTCTCTATGGTATAAGATTATTTCTCAATTTGCTTTATAGAGAAGAACAATATTTCAATCCATGGATATTGCAAGAGGTATATCTGGTTTATTGGAACAAGTTGTCGTCATAGTCTTCTCCCTCCTTCGAGAAGAATATCTAATTCTAAATCTCGAAAAGCATCCATTCATAAGTCTTTTTCACATTTTCTTACATACACTCTTCTTCATCACAACTTCCATTTCTTCTGCTTGATTGTTTCTAGTGGGTTCATACCAAGTTGGTAGTCTTATGATTCTTGGTATAATAACTGGTAGTTCTGGATTTTGGAATCTATATGTTCTTCCTCATGTTCGTCCTTAGCTTTTGGGTCCATGGAATCTTATATATATTCCATGCCCTTCCTTCCTGAAGATTCAAACTTCTTCCTTTCATCATAGAAACATGGATGTATATGGACAACCAAGGATACTTGAGGCTTCTTTTCGAAGAAGACTTCTTCTAGAGTCAAATTGAACACGTGTTGCTTATCATGGCTGCTACTTTCAATGGGGAACACGAAAAGATTCTTTATAATCTTCATGGATTATTCAATGGATCATATCATTTAGGATTATCTCCCTCCTAATCCTCACTTCATGCATGAATGCATGCTCTTCTTTTGGAATTTTGTAATCAGCTTCCTCCATCTAAGAGAGTCCATGCTTTTGTATGCATCCTTATTTCCTTCTGCAAATTGTCACAAGTCTTCTTCTAATTTCCTCTTGATTACTAACTTCTTTCTTATTTGACTTCTTCTGGGCCTCTTCAAGTTTGATTCTGATTTTGGCCTATCTAGAAGTTGTTACATATATAATATCTTCCACAAGAATTGTCACCAAATGTTGTCAACATACTTCATTCTTTTACAAATACATTACTTGACTAGTAATCATCGTAATAGTAATCCTTATCTTGTTATTCTTCCATAGGTGTTGTTTCACTGACCATATTATCTTCTAAGAAATATATATAAATGATATGTACATGAAATATATAAGCATGGTATGTGCAAGGACTATGTTCCAGAAGAATATTGTTACCTTGACTAGAAGAAGAAATTTGCTTCATCTTATTTGACTTTCTTTGAGGGTTCCTTTTCTTCGACAACTATTGCTTCATGTGTTTCCTTCCTTTTCTTTAAATTGGGACAGTGATTCTTGTAGTGACCATATTTTTCAACAGTTGAAGCATTTTTTTTTGACATATCCTTCTCTTGATTTGGTTTCTTCCTTGAGTCAAACTTCTTCTTATTCCCGAATTTGTTGAACTTTGTTGTGTAGGCTTGATCATCATATTTCCTTTGGGATTTATCTTTTGCGTTAATCCTTGATTCTTCATGTGCACATCAATTCCAAAGTTATTCAAATGTGGGATACTCCTTTCTTGTGTTCATGCTTGCAGAAAATGCATCCCATGTCTTGGGAAGGCCATTGAGTATTATATTTACCGATTCCTTTTCTGAAATGATTTCTTCAATAGCTTGTAGTTGATCCCCTAACTAAGAGATTCTTACAAAGTATGATGGTATGCTACCATCATCATTAATTTTCATGTCATGGAGCTCATTCTTCGGACTCATTACTTGTCCAATGTTTCTGACTTAGAAGAGGTTAGTTAGGGCATCGTACATCTTCTTAAATGAGTCAAGATGAGAGATGTAGGGTATCAAGTGGTATTTTACAGAGTCCACCATGATACTCATAGCATTGATGTCATTGTCCTTGAACTTCTCCATAATTGCAATGTTTTGAGGTTCCTTCTCTTTTCTCGCTTCAAACTGTGGTTCCATGATCTTTCATTTCATGATATCCAACACTTTATTCTTGGCAAGGATGAGGTCAATCCTTGTCTTCCGAGGTCAATCCTTGTCTTCCATGCTCTGAAGTTAGAAGCCCCTTCTAACTTTTTTTTTGTCTTCATAGAGTAAGTCATTACTACTTTGACTTGGTCAACCTTTGAATTTGACCAAAAACTCAACCTTGACGTCTTGGCTTGTTGAAAGTATCAGGAGGTGCACTAGGCTAATATAGAAATTAGGTCAATCTCTTCACTTAAGGTGCCTTAACAAGAGGGTTAGGGTTTCGTTGTTACAGTGAAACTTTGACTACTACTACAATTGTTACTGAACAAATCATCCCAATGTATCTTCCAGTGGTTTAGAGTGTCTAAAGATAGTGTGGGCCCATAACCTATTAGAAAAGTAGGTGTTCTCATTTCACCATAAGCAATATAGAAATATTGTCACCCAACCATAGGCAGAAGCCACCCCCAAGCACCTTAACCTTGAAAGAGAGAATAATTTTGGAAGCAAACCCTAGAACCAATAGCCAACCAAGGTAGCATACCTCTCTCCAGAGCTAGCGTACCAAGCAGATAGTCCAAACCATAGCCAAGAGAAATTCCAAACCAAAACCGAAAATTTTTCAGTTGCAGCAGCTGCAGCTGCAGCTCCTCTCCAAAATTGTGCACCACTGGTCTTATGCAGTTGTGAGGGTGAGAGGAACGAATGAGCTCTAGCACCCTCTTATTTATAGTACTCCAAGTGACCTAAATGGGTCGACCTCTACTCTTGGAGGCTAATAACTTAATATTACATTTTCTCTTGAGTCGACTTGTCTTCTAGGGTTCTTATCCAACCATTTAGGGTTTCTCTAGATTCCTGGAATATTCTAGTCTCATCAAAGGTTACACGTGGAGGTTAATACCTCCCGAAGCTACCATAATATCAACACAAACAATGTTTTTACCATACCATACTTCGCAATTATTCAAACAACATTTAACATGGGTATAATTAAAACGGAATGAACTTTGAAACCATAACCTTTGAAGAATTGAATCATAATGAAACTATGAACATTCTTCCCAAAAATGAATATACCTAGGTAACTTTGCTTACAATTTTGTTGAGGAGTTCAGTTTCAAACGTTTGTCATTTTGAGGCTATCAATGAATGGTGAATTACACCAAGAAGAAAGCCCCAAATCACAGTTGATATTCCAAACTCCCATTATGCATTCAAATTGTTATTAGGTCTTATACCAGCAAACTTACCATGTTTTCTTACAACTTAATGTTTGTTAAAATACAAACACTTACATTGTCAAAGGCTTTTTTAGTTGTCACTCACATTATTAATGGCATATTCAACTAGTTACATCTTAATAATATTTAACGGATTTTGCCACACACAAAAATATGACTCGATCATGACCTGTCATCATTTTGATTGCATAGTACAGTCGCCAAATCCATGATGTGATTACCTATTAATCACTGACACATATAAGATGCCTTCGTCCAATTTAAATTTCTTTGTTTCAACGGATCTTTCTTCCTTATGTCCTTAATACTTCGGTGAAATTGATTTTATGTTCTTCAACATTCGTTAATAAATGTTACGACAAACAACAAAGTTCTCCTCACATCTCTTATCAAATGCTACTCTCTTCTCTCCACAAAAATCCTTCATTGTTTTGGTGAACTCAAAAATGTCGTTGTTTTCCTTCTCTCACTACATCGACAAATGCCAAGATTTGTTTCGGTGGTTTAACAAACATGTTTTTAGCAAACTAGTCAAACTTGTTTGCGATGGACTGAAGGTTGGATCCCCAATGCTCAACAATAGGGATTAAACCCAAGGATGAGGCTCAGTTAGACTCCTTGTTTGGTGTGGAATAATCCTCTTAGTTAATGGTTCAACAACCTTTCAATGGGATTTAACAATTCTTTTATTTCTATTTTGTTCTTTCAGTTTTTTTTTATTAGAGCTACGCTAAATAAACAAACCGACTTAACTTTAAATGGGGATTTTCTCTCTAGGACAACTTGTAGAGTGATCTATAGACATAGCTTTAATTTTAATAACCTTTCTCAGAAATAATTCCTCCAAAGAATTTTAACATGCATTCTAGATCATAAATTTGAAAGAGATGAAAATTAAAATACTCAGAACTAATTATGTGAGTAAATCTAACTAGGAAAAATGAAAGCAAAATTACTAAGAGTAGAAGTTATTTAATCAATACTGCAAGATAGCTTTTCATGTATCGAAAATATTATTAGATAGATGAAACATTCACACAATAGTAGAAAAGTCCACAATCATTGGTAAATGCACAAAAATCTCTTAGTAAAACCAAATGCCTTTGCTCCAATAAAATTAATCAAAATTAGGCCTTGAAATTATTCTTGGCTCCCGCTTTTCCCAAAAAATGGCTTTAGAGTCAAAAGTCTCTCTTCCACCTTTACTTCAGGAATTTATAGTCTTAATCACAAGTTTAAAAATAATAAAAGAAGAAAAGTTAAAGTAAATAAATCAACATGTTTCTATCTTTCTAATAACGTGTTAGTTCTGGCCATTGCATGTTCATGCATCTCAATTGATTTATTCATTTCTACATCGATCACTGCCTATTCAGGGATCTCTATGTCAGGATTGGGAGTCTCGGTTATTGCATGTGGGGCATCATAGTCGACCCATTTCTAAAACCTTTCCTTGCAGAACCTTTGTTGAGGGAAAACTTGGTTGTCCACGGGTACACATAAATTTTCTCTCTCCCACCTAAAGCGTTGGGAATATTTATCGATCTCTGGAATCATAAACTCCAACTTGGCGCGCATCCCTTTTTCCTTTAACAGGAACTTTTGTATATGAACGCACTCTATTGACATGATTTCTTTCATTTCCTCCTCACGCTTTTTAGAAACCTTCTTGAATTCAGCTACTACTTGATCAAAGGACCAAAAATCTTCTGACAGTTCGAACGTACAAAATTTATTTGTTAACTTGGTCTCGTCCATTTGGCTCCACAACTCTATGCATACCTTTCATTCATTTTCTGATTTATCTTTTGACACCAACAATAACTCCTTCCAATAATATAAAGACCTTTGTATACTGGCAAGTCCTTCCTCGACTAATATACCAATGTCGTGTTCTTCATCACCACTTCCCTTCTAAATCTCCATAATGTGGTTCACTTGTTCTTGCAGCCTCACTTGCTTCTTATGCCACTTCATGATATTTGCATTGCCTTCACCGAATCTTCTTGCTAATTCTCCACATATATATTCTTCTTTTCTCAACTCTCCATTTCTCTGAATGATGTTCAATCTTCACTCATATATCTATATCCTTTTCAAATGTTGTTCTTTATATAGAAGGATATTACATTTTCACTCACACCCTTTTACCTCTAATATTTATTCCTTTTATACCTCTGTGTGTCTCTTCATGAAGAGTTGTGATGATACCAAGAGACATGTCGATCGTTAATTAAATAATTAATTTCCTTCTTTTTATTCTTCCAAAGAAGAGCCCATGGTTTTGGTAATAGTGGTATTTCACCACATTTTTTGCATGGTAAATCTTCCTTCGATAAATCTTTCTTTGGTAAAAAATTCTTTAAGAAATTATTTGTACTTAAAAATATTTATACAAAAGGTCAATGATAATATAACTATCATATATATTCTTTGACATCAATGACAATATGTTCAATAATGTCCCCCTTTTTCATTGATGGAAATCCTGCAACAAAACGCATAATCCACCAAGAATAGAAATATTTCTTCCCCGTGCTGCCATACTCCCCATGTTTGTAACTCTCCCCCTTTGACATAAATGGAAAAGAGATGCTCCCCCTCAACTTTTTCTTCTCCTTAAGCACTTAGTGACTAGATGAGATGGATATTACTCCCAATTGTTGTCTGAAATATTCAAACGTCTCTTTGGGAAGGGGTTTTGTGAAAATATATGCAATTTGTTATTTGGTGGAAATATATTCCAACTTGACATTTTGTTCTGCTACTTGTCCTCTTAAGAAGTGATACTTGATTGGAATATTCTTTATTTTCGAGTGCATAATATGATTCTTTGAAATATTTATTACACTTGTGTTGTCACAAAGTATTAAGATTGGATGATCATATTCTACCTTAATATTTCTCAATGTGTGCTTCATCCAAAGAACTTGTGTGTAACATGATGTTGTTTCTATATACTTGAATCTGTTGTGGATAGAGAAAGTAAAGGTTGTTTCTTTCTCAAACAAAATACTAGATTGTTGCCCGAAAAGAATGCTCCTCCACTTGTACTTTTATTATCATCAACATTGGCTACCCAATCTACATCCATATATGTCGTTAGAGTAAAATATTTACCTCTTGAGTACCACAAGCCAAAGTCCAAAGTGACATTTAGATATCTGAATATTCTTTTCATGGCTTGCACATGAGTCTCTTTTGGTGCAGCTTGAAATTGTGCAACTAGTCCTATTGCTTGCATAATGTCTGGCCTTTATTCCATCACATATAGAAGGGTTCCAATCATTAACATGTGCAATGTTTAATTTTCTTTTGAAGATTCATCATCTTTGCTCAATTTACAACATGTGGCCATAAGTGTGTTGAAGATTCATCATCTTTATTCAATTTACAACATGTGACCATAAATGTGCTAACTGGTACACAATCTTCCATTTTGAATTTCTTCAACATTTTCCTTGATATACTTGGTTTCTTAAATGAATATGCCTGTCATATTGAAAAATATGTAAACCAGAAAGAATGATAATTCATCAAGCGTGAAAGAATGATAATTCATCAAGCGTAGACATCTCAAATTCCTTTTTCATTTCCGTTGTGTTAGCACCCTATAATTTGTGTGCCTAATTTAAAAGCTTATTTGCTCATTTTGTAGTGTTTTGGCATTTTTACAGCTAATGCACTTTCGCAGTGAAATGGCACTTTTGCAGCGCCATGTGAAATTTCGAAGTGATAAAGTTTCATATCGATAGAGTTTCACAACGAGGGAGATTTCGCAGCACTCCCAAGCTCGATGTTTTCGTTGCGCCACGCAACTATTTGTCGACGCCTAATTTAAAAGCTTATTTGCTCATTTTGCAGTGTTTTGGCATTTTTACAGCTCATGCACTTTCGCAGTGAAATGGCACTTATGCAGCGCCATGTGAAATTTCGAAGTGATAAAGTTTCGTATCGATAGAGTTTCACAACGAGAGAGATTTCGCAGCACTCCCAAGCTCGATGTTTTCATTGCGCCACACAGCTATTTGTTGACGCCATTTTTGTGAACGATTAAAATTGATATTTTTGGGCTAATAAAAATTGTTTTAAAGTGGCCTTTCTATTCTCGGGCTCATATGCAGGATTAAAGTGTTATTTTTTATAAAATAATTATTATGTTCCCAGGCTGAATCTCCAACTATTGACAATGGGACGCGAGCCAAGCCAAATCGTAACATATCACAAGGAAGAACCCGAGAAACCAAGCGTCAAGCCAAGTCACAAGATCCCACAAGGAAACCCAAAAGGTGTACACTACGCATCAACAAGACTTGTGTGCAATGGCGAGTATATACTAGCACAACAGTTAAATAGCTGTTGGTTAATCCCGAAAGGTTGATAAGATGAAACAAATCCTTAAAAGAATATATTAAATTTTATTGTTGATTAACAAATAAAGGGTTGCGCTTCATTTATCTGGTGTTAATATTTTAATTTATGTTTATCACTTAAGTGGCAATCAGTTACCTATCAAAGTAATTTTTAAATATGATTAGGTAAATGTAAAAAAGTAAACACATAAACGGATGTCTTTATAATAGCTAGGAAGCCATTTATTTTGTGTGACTACTAAGAATATTCCAGCCATATTTAATCATGTCCATAGAAAACTTATTAAGCACTAAACCCCTATTAAATCTGCCCATTATCAATAGGTGTACACCTTTCAGCGTAACCATTGCAACTCAGTTTTTCCGCACCAATGTGGGATTATTCCCCAAACATAAAACAAAAAGCGCTAAATCAAACATCTAATTCCAAATTTCGAGCACTCAAGCAATAAATGAGTCCATGTGTTCAAGGTAAGTGCTCTTGAAAGAGTTCAAGACCAAGCACCATAAACCAAGCTCGAGAATGCCCACTTTCCATTCAAATGCGCAGACATATAGAACAATGAAGAAGGTATTGAAGAATGTCTCCATGTGTTACACTCAAGAGTGTCAATAGTTTGGAGGTATTGGCCAGGATCGATGGTGTAAATAAAATAGCCTATTGAATATTCCAAAAATTCAAATATGCCCAAGTGCCAAGCAAAAATTCACTGCTCGAATGTCTTTGAATGCCATTGAATGCCAACGAGGATGAAGACGATGAGAAGTACACCCTGCACTTCAAGGGGAAGATGGACCCCCTTGCATTTGCAGAGGATGATCAGACTGGTACGCAATTTTCCCAGCAGTTATAGAAGCTTGAATATGAAGTCCTCATTGCTCGCAAATGAAAGAAACCATCCAAGCAAAGTCTCGAAATTTAAATGGTATTTTTTGATCCATCACGGTACCAAGGTTTCCTTTTCATTTCGGGCACAAAAACGTTTGGTTATGCAAGGAAGAGGAAGAACCCTCCCGATGGTTTCATATGGCCAGGAGCACAAGTTGATCAAGATGCGGTTCTTCTCCAGTTTGGTAAGTTTGGGAAGAACATGTTTACAATGGACTATAGATATCCTCTGACAGCCTTCCAGGCATTTGCAATATGCTTGACCAGCTTTGGTATCAAACTTGCTTGTGAATGAGTTGTCTTTGGGATGCAGCTTCTCAAGAAATAAAGACATAATTGAAAGCAATGATTCAGAGCTTGGAATTTATGTTTGAAATGTCTCACCTCCATGAGGATGCTTATGCAAGTGAAATGCATCACTGCTTTTCCTTTCAGCGAAATTCATCGTGTATTGTCAAATCTCAATCTGAGGTGAAATTGTCAGATGTTTCCATCATAATAGACAGTGTTTAGTGTTCCCAAGTGAAAATGAAGGATTGTCGAAGTGCATTGAAACCAGTTGTCGAAAGGATTTACCAAAGATGGAAATGGATATATAAAATATTTTATTAATGATGATCAATTTGTTCAATGAAGAAAGAACCTCGCCCTACCATTGAAGTAAAGGAAAGCATATAAAAGTGGATCTCCGGATATGAGGATTAAAACAGAATATTCTAATGCAAGGGAACTAAAATCTCATCTTTCCAGTGGCTCAATTGTCAAATATTTGCTTACTATCAATAGTAATGGAAGTTACAGGATTTGAGACAGAGCATTAGGAGGAAATTATGTATTTCGTTTCCAGATTTATAGGCAAGCAGCTTGGGGACAAATGGCAGTTCAACCTTAGATTCAGATTTTTAGGGTTGGCAATAGGAGCACAAGTTATACACAATTTTGCAGTAGTTTTGTAGCGACCCCAGTGTTAAAACAGGGGAGATCGCTACCGAAGTTCTGAAGATGACTAATTTGCAGCCCTAGAAGCCAAATTGAACTAGGGACGCTGCAAAAGTTCATGATTTTTCTCCAGCTCAGCTCATATGTCAAATTTTGACTCTCACATGGATAAATCAATATCAAGGCAGCATGGGATTATTATATGAAGAAAAAGCCTCATCTACAAATGTTTTTTTCTCCTTCGAATAGTTAAATAATCTTTAGCTAGTGTTGGGTCCTAAAAAATAGGAAAGAGGTTATACATGTCATTATTTTTGCAAATCACTTCCTGGAAAGTAGAAATCATTTTTCACGAGTCATCATTGTTGTAACTGTTTACTATTTTTGGAAAAGAACTAGAAGGCTCGTATCTGGAGCAAGTTTTTGTAATCAATCTATATATTCTCATGTAAAAGACTATGGAGAGGGTTCGACCTGGGGAAAAGAAGAGACTTTTGTGCATTGTAAATTGTTTTTGGTACTTAATATTGAGGTACAGAATACTTTTGCAGTAGATATTCTTGTGTCAGTTGTTTCCAAGTTTTGTGATTCTTTCTTTGTGCATATTATCCTTATTGTCTACCTCCTGAATGTTTATTTCTCTCGCTTTAAGTGATTTTAAATTATTCAGAATTCATTTTTATTGATGCTCTGAATGTTTTAATCTTTCTTCTGAAGTTAAATTTGAAACTCATCCTCAATTAGATGCTTCAAGTGTCATGGGTTGTTCATTATTATTCTTCTACCATACTACAACCAGCTTTTAAACTTGGCAATATTGTCTTCCTTGCCTCTGTTACGAGTATATCCATTAACCAGTTATTGATAACTTTAATTAATATTTTAAAACCCTGAATCCATGCCCAATGGTCCTTACTTCCCTATCCTACCAAAACCATAATAAAATTTGAAACCCTTTTGACATAAGATCTAGCCATTGTATTGATTACACAACCAGTTGTCGAGGTGACATTGGGTATCTGAGTTGTAAGAGAGAGCCCTCTCTGGGTTGGAAGGGCTAGCTTCCAATCTACAAGTTGGTTTGAAAGTTACCCCTGGGTTTTCCTCTCACAGCCAAGGAAAATTACGAAGTGATAACATTTTGGCATCGTTGTCGGGGAACGAAAGTGAAATTTTCCCTGGGAGATATACATCATAGTTATAGATCTGATTCCTGAGGGTAAAAAGAGAGTTAGACATATAAAATTGGTTGTACATTTTACCCTTGCGACTCCATTGTCAATGCAGAATCCAGAATTCAAAGTATCACTAGCGACTCCATTGTCTCGAGATGGATTCTCAATCTGGAAGGTATGCTCCTATGAATCGTGCTCATATTCCTGGTTTTCCAAATCACCTTCCTCGTATAGATTGGAAAACATATATGCCAAGATACAAAGACACAGATGGTGATGATGTTGCTCTACATTTGATCAAGTTTCATATGCATGTGCATAAGCTAAAAGTTCACTTTCATGAAGACTGCTTAACGAAAATGTTCATGGCCACTTTTGAAGGAAAGGAAAGATCCTGGTATGAAAAGTTACCACCAGCTAGTATATATTCCTTAGAGGATTTTCATATAGTATTTTTTGAGAATTTTAAGGAATCTCATCCATCTTTGTCGTTTTTCCAAAATTGCTGCGATCATTTTGAAAATTTCATTCAAAATCTGGAAAATGTTTATGAAGACAATGTATTTATGGACGAAGAGATACTAGAGGCTTTGAACGAAAAAAAAAAATTCAGTGTCACGAACAGAAATTAGAGGCTAGTTGTCATACTGAGGAAACTTTTCAGCATATCATAATTTCTCCCTTGATTGAAACACAAAGCAGTGAGACAACACATAACTCAGAGTTTCAAGAAAGATGCCAGCAAACAGTGTTTTCTCCCTTGCCTGAAAATGAAGCAGATTAGAACATTAGTGTTGTAAACAGCTATGAATGGAATCAACAACTTGATGTAGAGACTCATGTTCCTTGTCCTGAGATAGGTGAAGATCTGCAGCCGGTTTGTCATATTTTGTGTGATCAAAATACAAGTGAGTACATCCAATCAAAGATTTCTTCATCTCATTTATTCGCTGAAATTTTTTCTCATGAAGAAGTATATGAAAATCAAATTCCTGAAATGTTTTGCATGGAAATTCTAGGCAGTGAACTAGTTCATGTTGATAGCTTTTCACATTTGCAAGAGGATCGGGTGCCGGGAATTTTTTCCCTTCATTCTTTTGAAAATCAAAATGATATTCATCCAACAAAGTTATCGAAGGTTAATAAAACAAAATCAGAATTGTTTGATGAGCATCAGGATAGTCTTGATGCACATAATATGGCTTTCATATTTGAAAATGTTCAAGAATGTATGAATGTTTTTGTTGATATGCATGGCAGAGTAGAAAAACCTATTGTTTCCATTTCATTTGACAATGTTCTCGGAACTGAAGACATAGGACAAAATAAACCAGCAACAATAAATGAAGTTTTTCCTCCTGTTTTTGCTCATCAAGAAGAGGTGAATTTGCATGTTTTCCATGATTTTGTGGCTAGTCTATTGGAATTATCAGTGAAAGTAGATCTTGTTTTATTCACTAGTACAGGGATTGGATTCAGGTTGAAGTATGAGTTGCCACTTTCTGATTTTTTTTGTCTGCTCAAGGAAAGTGTGAGCAGAGGTCGATCGAGCAGCCAATTGCTTGATTGGCTGCATTGACATTTTTGCATCACTTGATGCAGCAATCTTCAGCAGGTTAGGGTAGGAAATGGTTTGTGAATAAGCTCAAGGTTGAGAATTATTTCAGTAGTTTTTAATTCAGTTTCAGCATTCAGTTTATTGTCAGTAGTGTGCAATAACTTCAAGTTTCAGTTTGCATTTGGTTTCAGTTGGAGAAGGTCACAGGTCAGTTTGCAGGTTGCAGGTGGTGAAAGGTTGGGAGCATCCCAATGGATCAGGCTACTAGTCTACGGTGTTCTTTAGCAGGTCACATGGAGCCTACCATCTCCATTGGAGCCAATGTTAGCACCCTATAATTTGTGTGCCTAATTTATTAGATTATTCGCTCATTTTGTAGTGTTATGGCATTTTTACAGTGTCATACACTTTCGCAGCAAAATGGCACTTTTGCAACGCCCTGTGAAATTTCGCAGCAATATAGTTTCGTAGCGAGGGGGATTTCGCAGCGCTTCCAAGCTCGATGTTTTCGTAGCGCCACACAGCTATTTGTCGATGCTGGTTTTGTCAACGATTAAAATTGGTATGTTTGGGCAAATAAAAATTGGTTTATAGTGGTTTTTGTATTCTCGGGCTCATATGCAGGATTAAATTTATTCTTGATAAAAAATTATTGGGTCTAAGGCCCAATCTCCAACTATTGACCACGGTCCACGAGCCAAGCCAAATCGTAACATATCACAAGGTAGCACCCTAGAGACTAAGTGCAAATCCAAGTCACAAGGAAGGAGCCTGCAAGGGGACCCAAAAGGTGTGCACTACGCATCGAGAAGACTTGTGTCCGATGGCGCATATATAACATTGCAACTCAGTTTTTCCGCACCAATGTGGGATTATTCCCCAAGCATAAAACAAAAAGCGCTAAGTCAAACATCTGAATTCCAAATGTCAAGCACTCAAGCAATAAACGATTCCATGTGTTCAAGGTAAGTGCTCTTGAAAGTGTTCAAGACAAAGCACCAAAATCTAAGCTTGAGAACGCCCACTTGCATTCGAATGCAAAAACATATAGAACATTGAAGAAGGTATTAAAGAATGTCTCTAGTGTTGATTTTTCCCACTAGTTCAGGCTCATGCATTTAATTTCATTTTTTTGTTTAGCATTTACTTGAACCATAACTAGTTGCATTAAACCAAGATCACAAGAAGAATAACCATGCACAATAACACAAGAAGTATCCTGGGAAAACCTTCTCAACAAGGGAAGAGAACCTAGCCAACGCTTTGCTATATTCTCAAGAGAAGATCCCCTAGCCATCACCAAACCCAGCACACAAGAGGGTGTTGTAATTCTCATAATTTTAGACCACAACTTCTGAAATCATGAGATGATACAAAGATAAGTGTGTTTCCTCAATGGGGATTCACCTTTATTTATACAAGACTTATCACATCAAATGATGTGTCTATTGGCACAATAGGGCCGACCTCAATAACTCAGAATATAATTAATAATTACAATATTAATTATCTTTTACATTAATTATTTTTCACTTTATGGTAGGGTCGACATGTACCCTTTACATCACAATTAGGGTTATAGGTAAATCTAACTCTTAGACAATATAGAAAGGGATCTCACACACCCACTAGTGCTCAACCACTAGGGGCACGTCCACCTGTGCTCAGCCACAGGGACGTCCAAGTCAACAGATCTCTATCTCACTGAGTCTCACAAGAGAATCATCTGGACACACACTCACTAGTGCTCAGCCACTAGGAACACGTCCACTTGTGCTCATCCACAGGGACGTCCAACTCAAAAGATCTCTATCTCACTGAGTCTCACAGGAGAATCATCTGGAGTATCACATCGTCTCAACTCTCTACACAGAGGAGAACAGTAAACCCATCACATGGGCTCCTTCACCCCTCACAGGGGTACACATCATTTCATCTCAAATGATACACCCATCTCATGGGCATCTTCCCTTCTCAGGGGCACACAGTGTTCTATCTCCTTCTCAGAGAGAACAACACACCCAGCTCATGGGAATATTCCCTACACAGGGGCACACAGCATTCCATCTTCGTCTCATAAAGGAACGACACACCCATCTCATGGGCACACCTAACTCATGGGCTCTCTCACAGGACGACTCACTCAGTCTGTGTCTTGGAGGATGTCTCACGCAACTATAATCATTAACACTCCCTCTCAGCTAGGGAGGAATTCTCCACCAAGCCAAGTCTCTCACGAAAGTACTTAAACTTCATCTTGGTTGTAATCATCAACACTCCCCCTTAGCTAGGGAGGTATTCTCCATCAGGCCAAGTCTCTCACGTAAGTACTCGAACTTTGTCTTAATAAGTGGTTTGGTGAAGATATCTACAATCTGCTCATGTGTAGGAAGGTATTGCTCGTGTACAGCTTTCCTCTGCACCATGTCTCTAATATAATGATATTTTATCTCAATGTATTTCGATCTATCGTGAAACACAGGGTTCTCAGAGAGCTTCGCACAGCTCTGGTTATCACAATAAATAATGGTAGGATCCATCTCATGATCAAATAAATCTGTGAGGAGCTTGCGAAGCCACACTACTTCGTGTACTGCCACACTCAAAGCTATATACTTTGCTTCTGCGGTACTCAAGGTCACAGAGAGATTTGTTTCCTACTACACCAGGAAACCATGGCAGACCCCAAGGTAAAACAACAACCGGATGTGCTCTTTCTATCCACTGCGCTCCCTACCCAATCTACATCAGCATATCAGTTCTGGTGTTAACTAGATACATCAATGATCCAATCAGATATCTATAATATGTGGATCAATCTCGCCTGAATCAAAAGAAGCCCCATTCATCTTCTTCAAGTTCATCACCATCGGTGTAGGCATGGATTTGCAGTCCATCATCCCGAATATCTCCACTGTATTTTTGTTTTCTTGGCTCAGGACACTATCATCAGTCCTCTGCCATACTTCTAGTCCCAAGAAGTAGTGCATCATACCCAGATCCTTCATCTCGAATTCAGAAGTCAATGATTGCTTGCATTCAACAATAAGTCTTTCTAAACTGGTGAGGAATAAATCACCTACATACAAGACCAAGATTAGGCACTTGTCACCAACAATGTGATAATATAGGTTTGGATCAACAACACTCTTGTTGAAGCCCAAACTCATCAAGAATTCATCCATTTTCTCATACCAAGCACAAGTTGCTTGCTTTAGTCCATACAGGCTTTCTTCAACCTGCACATATGAGATTTATCGTCGTGTATCACGAATCCTTCTGGTTGCTCGATATAAACTTCTTCCTCAATCTCACCATTCAGAAAGGTTGTCCTTGCATCCATCTAATGTAGTTTCCAACTCATAGATGTAGCTAGTTTAATGATAGTACGGATGGAAGTGTATTGGGCTACTAGAGAAAATGTCTCATCATAGTCAACTCCCTCTACTTGTGAGAGTCCTCTAGCTACAAATATCACTTTGTATTTCTCAATACTTCCATCAGCTGCATATGTTTTATCTTATAGATCCACTTGGAAGTCACTACAGACTTCCCCTCTGGTCTCGGAACAATATCCCATACATCATTCTTCAAGATAGACTGATAGTCTTTTGTCATGGCATCTTTCCATACCTGCTCACATGTCGCTCTCCATGACAAGAAGGCTCAGAATCAATGATGTGGCTTATGGATGAAAAGTAGTTGGAGCCTGGAAAGTCTCTTTGGTCTCTTACTCTTGGAATGTGCCTTGAGGAGATGCATGTCCCTCTACCCCTTGCAGATTTTGTCGAGCCTAGACAAGCCTTTCATGGACTACTGCAATGTCTCTAGGAATATCAACTGGAGCAACTGGATCAAATGGATCAATAACTGTCACCCTCTGAACTGTTGAAATAACTGTCCCCCTCTGGATCAAGTGACTCCCTCTAAAGTCTGAAGGATAAACATCTTCCTCTGTTGTTAACCTGCCTGGAACAAGAAGACAAACGAAAGGATGCAAGACAAGAATATCTCCTAGAGGAGATTCATGAGTACATCTCTAGAATCAAAACAATTTAAGGATTGGTGTCACAGCTACAACACCTACTTGTAATGTAGGAACCTTAGAAATGTAGGTTAGAGGCATGATAATTAAAACAATCAAACCTGGAGTCTTCACTTCCAATGTGTTGTTCCTCTGAATGCATTGATATCCCTTTGGATCCACGATTGCAGCAAGGGTTCCTTCTTCCTGCAAGTACCCTCATGACAATGATGCAAATAATATATACAAGTGCATACCTGAGAGTGTACACCAATGGAGATTCTGCTTGCTTGTCAATTTCATGATGAGAAATGATATTACTTGCTTGTTTACCATAGACTAGGAGTCAAATTATGTTGTTGTAGCTTCATGTGGCCACCTACCACTACTACATTCTATAAACAGACTCATTTGCCCTTGTAGCCATCCTGTACCATACAAGTCTCTGCATCAACCTTGTAGCTTCTTTGTCCAGAAGTACACTATTGTCACTTTCAACACTTATTGTATGCTTTCGCATAAGATGGAGAATCAAAATTTTGGTTATCGGACTTCTTCCTGAAAGCTCCTCTACCTACTTGAGTTTTATGATGCTGGGATGATTCAACTTGTGTAGAGACTTCACTTCTGTAAGATTCATACATTCCTACCAAGAATCAAATTTCCTCTTCATTTTCTTAATCGCAACTATTTCATTGGTCTGCCTATTAATAGCCTTCCAAACACTTACATAGGTTCCATCCCCCAATTGTTTAATGATCTTATATCGCTCCATGTGTGCTTAGAAAAGGGTAGATGGAAGTAATGGACTTCAGAAACAGAAACTTGGATATTTCTTATTCTGTTGAAAGTTATGTGTGTCACAAACAGGAAGATCCAAACATTACCATTCTCTGGCTCTCCATTCTTGGAATGTGCACCCACCTGAAAAATCTACTGCTCAAGAGGAAACAGGATATTCACCAAGTGGCTGGAGAATAGCAGCCATGAACATCCAACCAGAAATACACATTTAGCTCTAAAACCAATCACACTGAAAATAATCAGTCTATTACTACAAACTCTTATTGTACCTTACCCAGCCATGCTTCACAATACTATTTAATTTATTCTTATCTATGTTGCACGGGGACCCGTCCCCCCCAAAAAAACCTGCGTACCCGCCGTTCCCGCGTACCGGGGACTTGGGGACCCTTAGGAAACTTACCCAAATTGTTGGGGACTTCATTGGGGACTCGGGGACTTGCTGGCCGTCCCCAAGACGTTCCCGACAGATTTCAGGGACGTTACGAACAGATTTCAAGGATGTTCTAGGCAGATATCAGGGATTTTTTTGGGCAGATTTTGGGGATATTCAGGGCATATATCTTCAGTCTTGATAATCATGGAACTTGATGATTGGACAATAAGATCATTTTCCCATCCATTATTTTTGTATTGCATTGAATCTAAATCTGTTGTAAAAGTTGTAGCTCAAAACATGGGTTTTGTATGCTGGGTTTTGATTTGGGTTTCAAGTGATTTAAATATTGTATTTTCAGCAACAAGGTTACAACAAACAAAGTTTCCATGTCAAAAAAACAAGAAATGCAACATTTCAAAGGGTTGATCCTTATGGTTACTGTTCTTGTTCTTCTCATTTTTCTGGTCATCTTAGCTTTTACATATTGTACATGGGTTTTCATGAGTCATTCAATTATAGTGCTCCCACCATCCCAACCTCAAGCATTGTGAAAACCATCAGATAGTAGTGACTTAGATTGGGCACTAAATGTTTGAATAAATTCATATTCAATCACATTCTTAATCTGAAATATGAATCTAATCTCTTTACAGAACCAAAGTGTTTTATAGTGGTTTTCAACTCAACCATAAAAATCTGCAAAACCTATTGAGAAGGGAATGTCTTTTATGTTTTAACATAATCGTCATTAACAAGAAATATGAGTAAGAAAAACTGCTATAGAGACATTTCTCATTTAAGTTTCCTAAAGCTAAACTGCATTTTTCTCTTGTCTAGCATCCAATAATGAAATGTCACTCGGCCCATTTTTAAATTGGTTGAGCTTTTTCAGAATTGGCAAGTGTAAGGGTTGTGCATAATACTGTATATTATAGCTTGATATGCTTACAAGCTTGAAGCAACTACAAATGTTTATGGCGAATTTTAATATTTTTTGATATATATATATATATATATATTATTGCCGTCCCCAACCCGCAGTCCCCTGAAAATTTTGGGGGTGCGCTCTAGCCATCCCGGGGATGCGTCCCCCCGTCCCCGCCGTTCCCCCGTCCCGAAAACCAGTGCAACATAGATTCTTATCTAGCAACAGATCAACACATTTCCCAGTTGTCCTTCAAATTTTCATTTACTTTATTCTTCTCTCACAATGGACCAGGTTGTATGATCACTAAAGTAGACAAATTGTCCTCAACCAT
Source organism: Picea abies (assembly GCA_900067695.1). Classification (NCBI taxonomy): domain Eukaryota; kingdom Viridiplantae; phylum Streptophyta; class Pinopsida; order Pinales; family Pinaceae; genus Picea; species Picea abies. The sequence continues at coordinate 32,486 of CBVK0100097158.1, forward strand.
GTCTGGATTTATACCTGTAGATGAAAATTCCTCCAACCAATATGTAGCACAGGCCATGTTGTGTTTTGTCCCCATTAAAATTCAAAGGCGAGCCTTAAATCTGTGATCTGGTTACTGTGAAAGTACCTTGTTTGCAGAACAGATGATGCCTTCAAAAACCAATTTCTATCTCCAGAATACATGTTGTCCAATCTCCAAAAGGATACCCTTATGCTGCAATGAATCCCTGAAGTAATGCCTTCAGATTGGCAATAATAGTGGCCTAGATCAATCTTTAAGTTTTCTCTGGAATGCACGGAACAAAATCCTCAAAAATCTCGCTATCTCAGATGTTAATGAACCCCAAAAGAATCATAGTTATTGCTGCAACTATTGATAACTCTGCTCCTGGTAAGGTAGCCTCCAAAAGAGGACTTCTTGTTGGGCACCAGTATAGATCTGAGTTTTAAGGTTTTTTTGTGGCAGTTTTAGAGGCATGTGGCCTGCCTTAGATGACTCTAAACAGGGCTCAGCCTAGGCTGGTAAGCCTGCAGCCACTCTTTAAAATATTTACGACCGAAATTAGGGGTTCGACCCTCTCCTTACTCCAGCCGCAGGTGTAAGACGGCCTTACGGCCTTCCTTTATTTTTTTTTCAAGTCCAACCTCTTTTCTTTGCAATAGAAGCGAGGGTTTGGCAGTCTTTAGCTGACCACGGTCTTCCTTCAACCTTAAGCAAGTGGTATTCTTCAAGACCTGCTCTGATACCATGTTTATTTTTCACTAGGTTAGGCTAGCAACCTTAGGTTTTGTTGGTCTTATGACTGCCAACAATAAGCCTTAAGGGAGTCACAGGAATATTGGTGTGCTGAAAAGTTCCTTCAAAGAGATGCAGAAACCCTAAAACCAAAAATCTGCAGAAAATTGTGAAACCCTAGAAACCCTAGGGCCAAAAATTCAAAATTCTCAGAATTTCACTCTCAGAGTCTTTGGAGGTGCGGTGGAGGAGTTCGTACTCTCCTATGCCAAAATTATCCCCAATGTCCAAGTATTAAGGGATGACACTGAAAAAGGAGGGTCTTACGAAATTTCTGGAAACCCTAGGAGGGTCGTACGGTTCTACAAAAGTGAGAGGATGACTGGTAGATGATTTTGCAATGGGTTCTTCAAGACCTGTGCTCTGATACCATGTTGATTTTTCTCACTAGTTCAGGCTCATGCATTTAATTTCAATTTTATGTTTAGAATTTACTTGAACCATAACTAGTTGCATTAAACCAAGATCACAAGAAGAATAACCATGCACAAGAACACAAGAAGTATCTTGGGAAACCATTCTCAACAAGGGAAGAAAACCCAGCCATTCCTTTGTTATATTCTCAAGAGAAGATCCCCTAGCCATCACCAAACCTAGCACACAAGAGGCTGTAGTAATTCTCATAATTTCAGACCACAACTTCTAAAATCATGAGATGACACAAAAATAAGTTTGTTTCCTCGATGGGGATTCACCTTTATTTATACAAGACTTATCACATCAAATGATGTGTCTATTGGAACAATAGGGCCGACCTCAATAACTCAAAATATAATTAATAATTACAA
>CBVK0100097159.1:0-34065 GCA_900067695.1 Picea abies
TCTTCCGATCTCACAGAGAGAGAGAGAGAGAGAGAGATAATTAAGTGCTCTGGGTATAATCACAAAATCGCATCTTTAGTGCTTTACTCTGATAAACTCAGATCTTTAAGCATTTCAGCAGTAAAACATGATAAATGTCAAAGTAAACAAAAACAATAGATCTTTATAGAGGTAATATGAAAATGTCTGTACAAAAGGAGTAATTTTTCAAAGTATAGACCTTCAAATTTATATAAGTTTCTTCCAAACAATGCATAACTGTAAGTTCGAATTTCATAGATGTTCGAAACTGAATCTACAATTTAAAATGACGGCAATAGTAATTAAATTTCCAGTCTAGGATGAAACCCGAGTGGTGAAAGGATCTGAATAATACAACATTCATTGCATTATTTCAAACAAACAAGAAAAAATCCCTTAGAACAATCTTCGAAGAAGTCATTACTTATAGCACTCGAACCAGAAACTTAAGAATACACTTGGGAAGTTCCCTCTTTCCATCCACTATAGGAGACCGAGAGAAATTATACCGAACGTCTATAAATCTAAAATGCAACTGTGTCTGCTGGCACTCATGAAAGGTTTTACAAAAGGGAACTTGAATACCTTTTGCACCGAAGACGAGGACGAAACATATGAAATCTTTGCATAGATGAAATCCTGGAAATATTTACCATTTACAAATATTAGTAATTATATACAATAAAAGTAAGAAGAACACCAACAAAGTGATAATTGTTAATAATGGTGTATTTCATGATAATACTTAACTTCTGATTCACAGGCTCGCATTTTTTTTTGTTTCCCTTGTCTCCTTCCATATGTATAGATGCTTGGGTCAAGGGCGGATGCTGCTATAACTCTCTGATGGGTACCCTCGCATCAAACATGTCCCATCATTAATGATACATACCAAGTCTTGAAACAAATAAAAAAAAAAGAAGGAAAACATTTTCACAGTGGCCACTATCTTAATGAAATACAATAATACAGTATTAAGTTTCCTTTTAAATCCATAAATGGTACAAGGCATGTTGTGTGAAACATGGAACAAGATTTTCATATAGAATTGGGACTATACCTAACTGGTTGAGTCTAACCTTTCTAGAATCCAAATTGCATAAAATAGTTACAACTCAATAAACATTACAGAGATATTCCTTCTATTGAATTCCAAATGGATTGTCCAATAAATAATTTAAGAAAAGGGTTTTATGTACCATAGGATATCACTAGTGAACTATTCAAACCATAGAGGTCACATTTTATTTGACCCCAGATGGAAATCCTTTAAACTTAAAGAAAAAAACATAGGCGAAGGAACAAACCAAATTGGATAAACTATGGAAGTAAGGGATAAACCCTGTAGAATGAAAGGAAACAAAAAATATATATACATTATTCCTTAATGGGACCTTGCCCTTCCGAAAGGGAATTCTCACATAGCCTCACGAAATTTAACTTCAGGGCCTTGTCTTATGGGATGTAGAAGAAGGATAGCAGAGGGTTACGAAGCCTTAGGATTTACAACACAGACAAGTGATACATATTGTTTTCTCCCTAAAACAAGAAGAGGGACATTGTATTCTTAGAAGGGTTGAGGAAGGAAAGACCAAAATGATACCCCTCCTACGAGCATAGAAGACAACCAAAAATGTTTACAGAGGAATAAAAATAAGGGAAGTTCTGAGCATAAAGAATAAACGAAACAATTTTCTTTTTCCCGAAGAGCCACCTCTATATTTGACCAAGGTAATATGTTAAAAACTTACCGGTGGAAGTAGATTTACACTATCTGTTCACTGGTCAAATGAACCTCCATTGTCGATAGTCCTCTCTGCTAAAGAAGTAATACACAGAGTCGTTTGAAAATTTTCACAATGAAAACCGTAAATGCACAAAAAACCCTAATAGGAACCCTAATGGGTGAAAGGATGAGTAAGAGCATCGTAACTCACACTCACAGGTTGTCATTAAACAATAGATGCAGATCCTTAACTCCCACCTGACAGTAATCCACTGTCTCCCATCAGGTTAATTTGTGAAGTAAATGAAGTCTTATGAGATTCGACAAGTTAATACGCGTACATGAAAACTGTTTGGTTATAGTTAACTCAAAGTCCGAAGAGAAGACTCGTTAGAGCTTCGTTGGTTAAGTCAAAATTTCTCAAGTTCTCGTTAGTCAAACTCTGTGGGGTAAGGAAACAAGAATATTATTAACTTATATATTCGTAAAGGGAACCCATCGAAAATAACAAAATGCAACAATAAGGATAAACGCATTACCGCCAAGACATTCCTTTTCAAACTGTGGTTATAGAACCTTACCCGTGGCTATACATACATACATACATACATACATACATACATACATACATACATACATACATACATACATACATACATACATATATATATATATATATATGGAAAATGTTTGTTTCAAATGATTATATTAAATTTTATTGCGTGCAACCTATATAAATCTCCTATGTAAAGATAGACTAGTAATGCAAGTCCTAAGCCTAGTCTATGGTATATATATGATGTACATAGATGAGTAAGTTGGAGAGAACATGGGGAATTTACTAAAATTTTGGGAGAATTAATATTATAGGCTTCTATAGCAATCAAGATAGACAGGCACCTATGTGGCATCGTGCAGAAATATGAATATAAATATCATCACAGAAAACTTATAACAGGAATGAAGGATTTCTTCCATCTAACGATAAACATGTAAAGCATAATTGGGAGAATTATGCCTCAGAAAGAAAAAAAATTATGACGAATTTGAGGTACATTACATACTGTATCAGAGCAAAGGTTACAACACTTGGACCTTGAACAGGGCCACATTATTTGCTTAATACATTTTTTTTATGTAAAACTAATAAAATTTTATTGTTACAAACAGAAAATCCTTTTTTGTTTCGTGTTAATCATGGCAGCCTAGGATGACGCATAAATCAGACTTGATGGGAATCCTGAACAAAGACATATTGAAGAACCAAGACAGAATAGTGACAGAAGCTCACGTACTGAGGTTCTGGAAACAATGAGGAATCACATTGTTGAGCTGAAGGTTTTCAAATTCGATAATGAGAAACTGAAGAAAGCATAGCAGGAGCAGCAAGAAATAAATGAAATCTTGTTACGAAGTATAGTAACAAAGAAATCCCCAAAGGACGACAACCAAGAAGAAGATGTTAGTAAATGAACTCCAAGAATTCTATCCCTGAAGCTGAAAGAGGGGATAGCTCATCTGAAGGTACACCTTCAACTGAAGATAAAAAAATAAACAGAAAGAAAAAGAAAACAAGTAGACCACCTCGAAGGAGAATTTAAGAAAATTAAACCAACTACCTTTGATGGGGAATAAAAAACAGGGGAGGAATTTGAAGCATGGTTATTAGACATCAAAAAATATTTCTAGATATATAACTATTCCAACAATATGAAGGTCAAAATGACCATTTACAATCTGAAAGGAAAAGCCAATATTTGGTGGCAATATTTGAAATTGGCCAAGGGACTAAAGGAGAAACAGATGGGATGGTCCGACTTTAAGAAATAATTTAAGAAACAGTACCTATATGAAAGATACTATGAAAGAAAAATGAAAGAATTCTATGAGTTATGACTTGGTCAAATGTCTATGGAAGATATGATAAATAAATTCTTGGAACTACTAAGGTTTGTACCTTATATCCAAGAGGATAAAGTAAAAAACTAGCAGTTCTTGAGTTGTTTACCACAGTCCTACAAGGACATAATCGAATTTGATAATCCCAAGTCCCCGAGTGAAGTATTCAGAAAGGATCGAATGTGTTATGACCAATACAAACAACATAAAAAATTTCCCAAAGCTTGGAAGGATAAGAAACAAGACTGAATGAACCAATGGAAGAAGGCATACCAACCAACCCCTTATTGGAATGCAATGAAAATATTTCCAAGGAAATATTTTCACTCAAACCATCCAAGCACACAAGGAGGCGGTAAACCAATGAATTTGGGAACAAAGAAGTTTGGGGATAGCCCCCGGGAACTGTTAAAATGTTGGGAATGTGGAGAACCTCATCTGAGGAGAAATTGTCCATGTTTTAATTCAACAAACATAATTGTTGTTCATAATTTGCAGGAATCCTCAACGGTGGGTGATGTGGGCAAAAGCCTGCATCAGATAAATGCAGTCGTCGATGGCCAGTAAGCTGACCACCAGTCCTCTGTGGTGGAAATCGAAGGTAAAATCAATAACACTCAAATTTTTGTTTTAATTGATCCTGGAGCTACGTTAAGTTATATCACTCTTGGTGTAGTAGAGTCAAATAAAATTAAGAGAATGAGGCACACAAAATCATGGATGGTACAACTAGCAATAGGAACTAAAAGGAAAGTGGTTGACTTTATCTATAATTATGAGTTCAATTTAGGTGGTCAAAACATAAAGACAAATCTAAACATTCTACCACTAGGGTTCTATGACGTAATTATCAGACTGGATTGGTTAGTAAGGCATAAAGTAGTGCTTGATTGTTATGCAAATTCACTTAAGTATAAAGACGAAAATGACATCACTAGAACAACACAAGGTATACAAACACCAGTATCAGTTAGACAAGTCACAACAATGCAATTCAAGAAATGCATGAGAAAGGGTTGTCAAGTTTATGCCATCCAAGTAACAGACATGATAGAAAAAGAAGATACACCCAACTTGGAAGACTTTGTTGTTCTATGTGAATTCAAAGACATGTTTGTTGATGAAATACCTGAATTACCCCCTAGAAGGAAAATAGACTTTTCTATAGACCTACTACCTGGTTCATCCCCTATCTCTAAAGAAACTTACCAGATGAGTTTGTCAGAATTGACATAACTGAAAATTCAACTACATGAATTATTGGACAAAGAGTATATCAGACCAAGCATTTCATCATGGGGAGCACCGCTCCTCTTTGTGAAAAAGAAATACGGTACTCTAAGACTATGTATCGACTATAGACAATTAAATAAAAGGACTATTAAAAACAAGTACCCATTACCTAGGATAAATGAACTGTTCGATCAAGTAGGTGGGGAAAATATTTTTTTGAAGCTGGATTTACAATCTGGATACCACCAAGTTAGGATAAAAGATGAGGACATAAGAAAAAAAGATTTTTGAATCAGATACAGACATTATCAATTTGTAGTTATAACTTTCAGACTCACTAACGCACCAACCATGTTTATGTGTCTAATGAATAGTATTTTCAGTCAGGACTTGGACAAGTTCGTACAGGTATTTATCGATGATATTCTGGTCTATTCTAAAACATAAGAAGAACATGAAGAACACTTAATAATAGTTCTATAAACTTTGAGTTTTCTTGGGTTCCTCCTCCTCAGTGCGCTTAGCACCCTTTTTCTATTATTTGACCAGATGTGGGATGGCAATCTAACTGGGCGTTTGCACTGTCATTATGTCGGATGGGTTGACCTGTGAGCTATCCATTCCCATGTCCCTTCGAGTTGAATCCCTATTATCCTCATCGATTGTTTATTTTCAATGATTGTGTTCTGAAATGAAAGCCTTTTTAAATTACCTTGACAGGAAATTCGTCGTCGTTCGATGACAATACGTTTTCTATAAATTTAATTTATTATGGCCTTCTTTTTACCATTATTGTTCTGTTATCATACCGTTAGAAATGGCAAGAATAGGTTAAATTCTTTTATGATTATTATTTCCATCATGTCATTACTTTAAGGCGTGTTCCATATAAAAGAAATTGTTGTACAATACGTTTTCCAGTAAATTAATTTATTATGGCCCTTCTTTTACCACTATTGTTCTTTTATCATACCGTTAGGAATGGAAAGAATTGGTTAAGTTCTTTATGACTATTATTTTCATTAGGCCATTACCTTAAAGAGTGTGCAATATAAAAGAATCTGCTTTACAATACGTTTCCATTAATTTAATGTATTATGGCTTTTTTGTTTTACCATTATTGTTTCTTTTATCATACCGTATGAATGGCAGGAATTGGTTAAGTTCTTTTATGATGTCATTATTTTCACCATGCCATTGCTTAAATGTGTATACAATATAAAAGATTTGATTTATACCAAAAACAAAATGATATTATGAAATTTCTTTATTGCTTCACTCTTGGTTTATTCATGTTATTTAGAAATAGCCTTATCCATATGTGAAACCCAAATGATGTCATTATTTTCACCATGCAATCGCTTAAGTATGTATTCAATATAAAAAGAATTTCTTTATACATTCAATCAAAGTAGGAATGGCTTGTATCTTCGATTGAGGAAGGAATTGCTTATGTATTCAATTATGAAGGAACTCCTTTGGTATTAGGTAGTGGTCGCACATTTTGGGGGTAATGCAACTTTAATATAATATTGATTTATGTAAGAGCAAGGATCTTGTAACAATTAAAATTACTGTTAGGGTTAGATATCATATAATGTTGATCGCCTTCAATTTGCAAAAGTTATGGTAACATGGTGTCATGGCCCTGGGCGCCAGACTGTAAATTATTGTCATGGCGGCGTGTAAGGAGTAAGGTCTTGTATTATATCTTTGAATTATGTAAGGGTAATGTATGTCAATATAAATTAAAGTGCAATTTTTAGTGTTAGGTGTTTTATGGAAAATAATGGCATTGTGGTCTTATCTTAATACGATTGAATCCTTAGTTATTGATGACTATAAATATAAGGCCCTTGAACCAAGTACCTTGAATTAATAAGATTGGGATGGGGAATCTACAATCACTTACAATTACATTTTGTTACGGTTGGACTAGGTATCTCGTCTACTAATGGAGTTCAAATGGAATATTGGGCCAGTATTAATGCCTTGAGTTGTAGGAATGACCTTGTCTTAACATTGATGGTCCTGGTCGGAGTCCCTCGGACTTGCACGTCCGTAGAGTTAGTGGTTGTCACTGGTTGTTGTTGCACTTGGTTGAGTGCATTGTGTGGTATGTCTATGTTGGGAGGGATGTAGACATCGTAAGTAGCCTAGGTATATTGTCTGTGTGTTTTTCTGCGTGAAGAATCCAGTGCTATATCAAGAGACTCGGGCCCTTTAAAGGCAGGGTTTCAACTCTTGCGACACACCTAAGGGGATTACTAGTTTCTACCTGAGCAGTCGGCCAGGAGCCTATCGGACCTTCTCTCTCTCCGGAGCAGAGAACTAAGATTAAACGCCCTGCTTTCCTGTGCAGAAATAGTAAGACCTACTCCTACAGATTCTTCCTTCTGTGTTCGTATGGTACCTAACCCAGTATGTCATTGATGTTGAAGATATTGTGGGGTGCCTTGGTCTTGGGTGTTCTTTTCTTGCAGTTACTTGTCGTGCGCCTTGCGTCTTCTTGTTGTGATTATCGTGGTTGCATCTTGTCAGTCATCGGGTGGCGACGTAGAGTCCAGTGTGTCTGTTTCCCCTCCTACACACGCACACACACATTTAAAACAAAAAAAAATAAAAAATGCACCTGTTGTCCGAGTTGTTGTCGTAACAAGGAGGGTCGTTACATATTTCTATGGATGAAACCTATTTAAATTTTGTGGAACTTAAATCTGATAGAATGGGCTAAACGGAAATCTGAATGAATCATATCTGTGGAATTAATTTTGGAATGAATTTTATTATTTTTATTTGGTATATTCACTGTAAGATACACCCGGTTAAAGTTTCTTTGGATTCTTGTTGTATATTTGACCATTTTTATAACATGATAAACTATAGGATCACGACATGTTATTTGTTATAGGGACAGTGCTATTATTATATAGAATGGACTGGAAAAATGATTGAGGATTTTCATTTTTGGTAGAAATATAATGTAAATTACAAATAGCATTATAGGCCATTGTGTATTAGACAAGGCAAGAAGAAAGTTACAGTAGTTTAAGTAATAGTTTAATCAAGAAGATACAAGTACTAATTCTAAATATTTCTACCTATCATAAGATTATCTGCTGATAAGAACATTCAAGTTTTGCTTTCAAATTGTACAGACTCGAAGGACCAAATTGGAACGAACAACCTCTATATTAAGGATTCATAAAATATTAAGTGATGTATGGGTAAAATAATGAATTTGGGTAACACTTTCGTGACAATTGGGTCTCCAAAATTTCTAGTGGCAATTTTTCCACCAAAAAAATGTTGCTAGGAATTTTTTCGGCCGCAACCTTTTTCAGTCAAAAATTTGCACGCCAAATTTAGCAAAGCCCTCGAAATTCGTGTACAATGTTTTTTGGATGAGTTATTTTCCTATAGTAAGAATATTTCGGCCAAAACATTTACTTTTAATTGATTCCGTTAAAAGCTAGGTTTCAGCCGAAGGAATATTTCAGCCAAAAACTTGAAAATAGGACTATTTGTAGGAAACTGCAAATTATCTCCATCTTACTTCATCTTTGGAGGTAGCGGAATCCTACAAATACTAAGAATTTAGTTTTAGAATTGATACCAAGATTTTTAAAATTGAATCTACTTTCATTGAGTATAATTTGTTTTCATTTTCATTGTTTTTATCTAATTTTATTTAATTTTATAAAAAAATCATTGCATAATAGTTTTAGGTGAGATTATGATTTTGTGAAATGAAAAATCCATATCTCTAAAAACACATAGTGTAAAATTATGGAAAATTTATATTCATAATCCTTAAATTGTTCTCTTCAAAAGGGTATTTTTAGATTTTACTTTTAAGTAAAAATTAAGATAGATACATGGTAAAGGAAAACACGTGTTTAAAATCTGTAAGTTTTTCAGATTGGTCAACCTCAAAAAATTCTAGAAATTATAATATTCATCCATTAGATTCAAAACTATAGTCATCACAAAATAGAGTCTTTGTAGATTGATGAAATATATTTCATTTGTCAAAAACAAAAGTTTAATAATGGATACATTGTTGTGGGAAAAAATAACTCATTATCTTTCCCTTCATTTTTAAGGAACATACTATCAAACAATTGCCAAATTGAAATATCAAATCTCAATAAAAAAAATTTGAAAAATAGTTAGTAGAAAGCTAACAAAATTCTTCACAAGTTTTGTTTTTACTGCCAAGTTAAATTCTAAATAAAAAGAATACTTTTGTTTACCGGAAGCTGAAGAACCTATTAAATTTAAAAAACAAATTGTCATAAAACAGGCAAAAGTGTTACCCATCTTCATGATTTTACCTATATATATATAATTGTCCATTCGACAATCATTACAATAGGACGGTATGGAAATGGCATTATACAACTATCAAGTTCTATACACACATCATATAATTGAAAGTGAAAACTATTACGAGTTAGATAGAATCCCCCTACATAGTCAAAGTATTAACAAAATGCTATCTATCTATCTATATATATATATAAGTAAGCACTCCAGGTATAATCACAGAATCACATCTTTAGTGATTTTGTCTAATAAACTTAGATCTTTAATCATTTTAGCAGTAAAACAGGAGAAACATCGAAGTAAACAAAACAATAGAGCTTTATAGAGGTAATACAAAAATGTCTATACAAAGGGAGTAATTTTTCATAGTATAGAACTTCAAATTTATATAAGTTCCTTCCAAACAATGCATAGCTGTAAGTTCAAATTTTGTAGATGTTCGAGATTGAATATACAATTTAAAACAACAACCATAGTAATTAAATTTCCAGTCTAGGATGAAACCCGAGAGGTGAAATGATATGCATGTACATTATAGTATGTGTCACTTTGAGTATATTACAGTATGTGAACATTTTCTTATCATACATACATACATACATACATACATACATACATACCTGTGAGTGTGTGTTACAATGCTCTTACTCGGACTTTCGCACATTCTAGTCATACCAACTATGCATCGTCACATGGTCAAGCCGTCCTTCTGATTTTTGAAGCACTTGAATATGTTTCATTGAATTATCCTTTATTTCAGAACGTTTGAACTCGAAAATTACTCTCTTTGACTTGTTTATTCATGGAAGGATGACATGGTACCCTACTAAGTTTATATCCCTTTAAGATGGGTTTCCACTAGGTGGGTCTGTGAAAGGTCATCATCTGTTCCCTCCATACTTACCACTTTCCATCTTTATTCCTCTCATCTCCCCTTACCTTTGTTAGAGCATTGGAATTTTCCACACAATGAAGGATTGTAACTTTCCTTGTGGGAAGAAGGGGATAAAGGCTCATTGGGTAAAAGTAGCTGGTAAGAGTTAAAATCCTATTGAAACCTTCGAGATGCTTCTCCCAGGGATTCTCGAGAAAGAGGTAAACAAATTATCAGTAAGAAAAGTGAACCCATAAGATAAATAAACACTCAAGGTACTAGTTTGTGTATAGGATGTCTCATCATGAGCTGACCTATTATGACCATGGGCATGTAGCAGTATGACACTACCACCTATCTGGTCACCAAACTGGGGTAGTGGATCTTGGTGGGATAGCCAAGACAAAGGGGGTCTCATCACGAGCCAACTTTCTGATCTCCATGAAATGCTTGTGGATAACATTGTCACCTCTGGTCATCAAGCTAGGACAATCTCCCTCAATTATTCCCTTGAAGTACAAAAGAAAAAGATAAAAATAAATGAAGCTAAGAGTAAAAGGAGATAAATGGGCTAGGAAGCAATAACATCTATGACAAGGTAGAGTTGATGCTCTACAAAAGAACCCATAGGTAATACTTGCATTTCTTTGTTATTACTACACCCCATGCCCAAACACTTACCCTATGCCACCTCATACACTTACATGTCCTAAATTGGCTCCCACATGGGAAACACCCCAAACATGACGAAGGTTATCCCAATAATAAACCCAAAGCCCTTTTCCAAACCTAAATTTTCAAATTGCATAACTTGTTTGAGCATTTGTTTGGGTAAAGGGGGTTTGATGAACATGTTTAGGTAATTTAATTATTAGATGTGATTTTCATGGTATGATCTGTGTGATTTATGAACCATTGGAGAGCATACTATTTTTTTTTGTAGGATCTTTCATGGTGGATAGGTGCACATGATGGAATCATTATCTTGGACCTTCATGGGGGCTTAAAGCCCACAAATGGATGTTGTGACCCCAGCTAGGGGCAAGAAGAATTCATAGATTTGCACTAAGGATAAAGAAGGGCGTTGAACTTGGATACACCTTTGAAGACCTAGGTCCAGGGGGATCTTTCTCTTCCACATGGACGTTGGCCCTTGAAGGCCTAGGACGTCACCATCATGACCCTAGACATCTTTCAGAGCTAGGGTTCCCATTTTGGAGGTAGTTGTGCACTGGGTGGCACGTGTAGGAATCATCTAGGGCCCTTGGAAGCAAAGCGTTCTACATACTAGGCCCAACATTCCACCTTAGGGCCTCAATGTCACATTAGAAGGGCATGATGTCACCCTTGGAGGTGTTTTCATATGATAATTATTTTTTATTATGTCATTTTTTTATTTTAATGTAAATTGGGCAGGTCGTCCTTTTATTTGACCAAAATTAATTAAATGTCAAATATTTGTATAAATAGAGATAAAGTACTCTCATTTATTCATGATAACTCCTCACACAAGAGGAATCAAACTAAAATTTGTGCCATACTTAGGGTTTATTGGCTAAAATTGTGATGTGCACCTCTCTTTTGGAGTCTTATGCTTGCAACTTGGATAAATTTTGGTGAAGTCAATTGGTAATCTATTGTTTTCATGCATGATTATTCTTGCTGAAGTAAGTAAATATACTTTTTATGATTTCTTTGAATGGTTATGGTACATTTTCTTGCTCATAATAAAGATTATGAAATTGCATGTTTGATAAACCTTAAAAGTGAAGAACTTAAGTTACTACTTCTTCACTTTGTATTTTCTAGACGTAGCCTAATTGATTTATATTGATAGGCCTCAAAATCCCTAAAGTGTTATCTCTTTAGAGGTGTTGATCAATTATAATTTCATCTAAATATTTCTTCAACTATCTAAGAAGGAGGGAAACCGCTAGGGCCTAGAAGTGTCTACTCCCTAGTAGCTCACCTCCCCAAAGGTTGATTCTTAAGAAGACTTAAGTTGCTACTATTCTTAGTTTCATATTTTACTTGGATAAAATAATCATTTTGTTTTTTACTCCAAATGAATGTTGAAATCTTGACTCTATAACTCTCTTTAGAGGCACTAGTCCTTACACTCCTTTTGTAGAGATATCAAACCAACCCTCAAACCTTGAAATTTCTATATTTCACTAACTAAAACTAACTGTAACTTACCCTAGATCACTAATATATTTGTTGTTGTTACAAAATATTGCTACAACCATCTAACTACATCAAATTGTATTCAAAACTAACCTTTAATGCTAGCTAGACACTTCAGAAATTGTTTGTGACCATTGATTACCGTTTTGTCTAGTTAACACTACTTTTTCATTGTCTTTTCAAGCATATATGAGGCATATTTCTTTCATATTTTATAAAATACTTAATGGTGTTGTAAACTTTCATATTTATGGAATTTTATATCCTCCAACTTATATTTCAAAGGTTCGTTGTCTTATTGAAGAACTAACATCATTTTTGTACTTGAAAATTGACATATTTTCACTTCTTGTCTTGTTATGGGAAGGTACACTCCGTCTATCACTTTTGCTTCATATCTTAAAGACTTAAATACTTTTTACTTGAATGACCAATGAGAGGGAGGTATTCTTGCATCCTTGTCTTAGTCTCATCATCTCTTTAGATCACTAAGGACGTCTCCCTTGGGGTAATCTCAACATACTCCTAAACAAAAGGGGTTTCCTATTAAGGTGAGAGTGATAGGTCACCCCCTTTATACACTAATGTTTCCTCAATTTCCTTGGGATTTTGGGAAAGTATAGATTGTGCAGTAACATTTTTGATGTCGTTGTCGAGGACATAGAGTCAATTTTCCTCGGACGACACTTTTTTGGTAAGATTTTATCCAAATCCTTTACTTCACAAAGCTTACCCAGCGACTCCATTGAGGGTGATTCCCTCTTTTCCCTTTGATGATCCCTAGAAGGATTATTTGGCGACTCCAAGAATGACAGAGAAAACCATAGCGTCTCAATGGGACCCAGGTAATTTTAAACCCTTAGATATGAGTGAAATTCCAGGTTACCCTCGACAAATTCCTGGGAGGTAATAAAATTGGCTCTCTATATTTACTGGTAATGATGGGGTTAGGGCCAAAGATCACATGGATACTTTTTGGGCTTTCTTTAAAATCCACCCTATTAGTGATGATGTTGAATATTTGGAAATTAATATTTTATGTGCCACTCTTCATGGCAATGCTAGGAAATGGTATGATGATATCCTTGATGCTAGCATCACATCTATGGACCAGTTAGAAAAAACCTTTCTCTAAAAATGGGGTATTAAATTATAATATATCCACATGCTAATAAAAAGACTCGAGTACATGAAACAAGCTAAGAATGATACTGTCAAGGAATTCCATACTAGGTTTGAGAAATTGTTACAACAAATTTCTAGAAGCCATGATTCTGAAAACAAGTACCTCGTTTACCTATATACCAATGCACTCTTAGCTCATTCAGGATTTCTCCTCAGTGAAAAAGGGCCAAAAAAAATTCAATAAGTTTATCACATGGCTACATGAATCGAGGAAAATATCTCCTTGTTCAAGGGAGAACACCTCTTTACACCAAAAATCAAAGTTGATGACCCTAAAGATACCGTAGATACTCTTAGTCTTGAGAGATTAGCTTCCCTTGAGATCTTCATTCATAAATTCAAGGAAATATGGGAACAATTCATCGACCAACAAAACTTTGAGGAGAGTGATCCTAATGAAGGTTATTAATCCCATGAGGAAGAGAGAATTTACTCATGCTTCTACTAAGGATAATGAAGACCTGATTGAAGAGCAAGATCATGAAGATATCAAACATGATGATGAAGTATTTATGTGTTCTCCTCCCTCCGATGAAGCCATCTGAAATCCTATTCCTCCTACACAAGAAAAAAAGGATGAGATTAGTCACTTTCCTTTCTAAATTTTTGATGATACCCTATTTTATGATTCATAGGGTGAAGAATAAAGGGAATCCTTGGACGACCTAGACCCCATCTATTATGAAGCTGAAGATGTAGGGGAAATTCATGAGGATGAGACACTAATGATTTATTTTCCATTTGATGAAGTCATCCCAGTGTTCAACACTCATGCACAGGAAGAAATAAATACAATAAGTTGATTCCATTTCCAAGATTTTGAATATGATTTGTTTTGTGATTTGGAAAGTGAATAAGTGTTAGAGGATCCCTTGGAAGCTTTAATACCTTCATGTTATGATGAAGGAAATTAAATGGTTAAAAATATTGATGAGTTCATACATGTTGAGAGATGTAAATGGGTTGTAATTGGTTATGATGAGGATCCTTTTTACGACATTGAGGATCATTTCCAAATGTTTCCTTTACAACTATCATATCAGGTTACTACTAATTTTGACATTTGGAAACAAGGAAATGATATAGTTATATACATATCCATGGGACGAACTAGTTCTATGTTCTCTTGATTATTTTTTGTCATACCTTGAGGATTTTGATGAGTATTCCTTTGAGCACTTGGATTTATTCTATGAATAATATTATCAACTAGTATTGTGATCAGATATTGATAAAGGTGAGGACATTTCTTTCCCAAAGAAGGATACTTGTGACAAGTTTTTCCAGCTCCCTTCGGCTACTTTACCTTGCTATGCCAATGTAGATGGGAAACATGTCCCTTGTATTGAGTTTTTTTTAGGGAAAAGCCTTCTTTTATAGTTCAAGGATAGGTTGAATACCTTAATAGAAGTTTATTATATCAGTCGTTTAGCTTTCCCTTAAGAAATTTTCATTCATCCTCTAGATTCTTGTTCATCCCTTCTTAGACTTTGGGGATTGTTGATGTCCAAGGTAGTCAACCTTCAGACTCTTTGAGTCATTATCTTGAGACTTTGATATTTCACGATCCATTTATGAGATGGATTGAGCACTTTCCTAGAAATGTAACTTGGAATAATTTTTTCCCTCCCTCCCACCTCCATGATCTAAAATTTACGATGTCCTATGATATGATACATGCTCTAAATCATGTTATTTTTTTGTTTAACTTATCATTATTTTTGTTTATATGATGAATCACAGAAGAAGGTATTGTGATATCTTGATAGGATGGTTTCAATGGTTATTTGACTACACCTAGAATTCAACCAATAGGTAAGTAGAGGATGGTAGGCATTTGCATCCATTGTATATACCATCTGCATATCATGTTAGCATAATTATAGTTTCTCTTCTATTATGTATATATGTATACTCATAATTATATGTTATATTAGAGATGTTGATTATTTTATTATATCATAGATGAAAAGGGGGTGATATCACCACCCTAAGAATTACTAATACCTTTTGTTGAGATTTAGCATGCACAATTCATACAAGAGATGATGAGGTTCTCATGTGCTCTACGGTGAGCACATGTTCCCGAGTTGGATTTATATGTTATCCCCTACCCTAGGGATAACTAAGCATATCACGTCTCGAGGTCCACTAGTACTATACATGGAGTACCGAGAGACATATGACTTGAGAATGGCCCCGAAGGGCCCCTGTTTTCTTCAATGTAGTTCATTTATCAACAACAACAATATCCATCCCACCATCTTGTTCCTAAATTAGAAATGAGTCCTTCTCCATGAGGTAATGAGTCCAGGTATCATGGTATGTGTAACTCTGATTTTTGAAGCACTTGAATATGTTTCATTGAATTCTCCCTCATTTCATAATGTTTTCTTGGAAATTATTCTCTTTGAATTGTTTATGCTTGGAAGGGTGACATGGTGCCCTAGTAAGTTTATCTCCCTTTAGGATGGTTTTCCAATGGGTGGGTTTGTGAAATGGAATCGTTCATTCCCTCCATACTTACCACTTTCCATATTTATTCTTCTGATCCCCACTTACCTTTTTTTTGGCATTGGGATTGGCCACACTAGGAAGGGTTGTACCTTTCCTTATGGGAAGAAGGGGATAAGGGACTAGAGGGTAAAAGTAGTTGGAAAGAGTTAAAATCCTATTGAAACCTTTGAGATGCTTCACCCAAGGATTCTTGAGAAAGAATTAAAAATCTTCTCAGTAAGAAAAGGGAACCCATAAGATAAATAAACACTCAATGTACTAGATGGTGGATAGGAGGTCTCATCATGAGCCAGCCTATTATGACCATGGGCACATACTGGTATGACACTACCACCTATCTGGTAACCAAACTAGGGTAGTGTCTCTTTTTGGCATAGCCAATAGAAAGGGAGTCTCATCATGATCCAACCTTCTCATCTCTGTGAAACATTTTTGGATAACGTTCTCACCTCTGATCATCAAGCCAAGATAGTGTCCCTCAATTATTCCCTTGAAGCATAAAATAAAAAGATCAAAAGAAAGGAAGCTACGAGTAAAAGGAAATGAATGGGATAGGAAACAATAACATCTATGACAAGGTGCAACTCTCCCTCTACAAAGGCACCCATAGGTAAGACCTACATTTCCCTGTTATCACTGCACCCCATGCCCAAACACTTACCCTATGCCACCTCATACATTTACATGTCCTTGATTGGATCCTAGTTGGAAAACACCCCAAACTTGAGGAAGGTTACCCCAATAGGACACCCTGAGACCTTCTCCAAACCTAACTTGTCAAATTTCATAATGTATTTGAGCATTTGTTTGGGTAAAGGGGAGTTTGATGCACATGTTTGCATAATTTAATTATTGGATGTGATTTAGATGATATGATCCCTATGACCTATGAACCTATCAAGGGAGTACTTGTTGTTACTGCAGGACCTTGCTCAATGGATAGGTACATATGATGGAATGATTATCTCAGACCTTCATGGGGGCTTAAATCCCACAGATGGATGTTGCGACCCTAGTTAGAGAAAAGAAGACACTAGATATTAGCACCAGGAAGAAGGAAGGACATTTCTCTTAGAGATACCTTGGAATACGTAGACACAGGGGGATCTTTCTCTTCCACATGGACATTGGCCCTTGAAGACCTAGGACATCATCATCATGACCGTGGGCGTTATCCATAGTTAGGCTTCCCATTTCGGAGGGAGTTGTGAGTTGCGTGGTGCATGTGGGAATCATCTAGGACCTTTGGAGGGCAAGTGTTCTACATCCTAGGCCCAATGTTCAACCTTACAACCTCAATGTCACCCTAGAATGGCATTATGTCACCCTTGGAGGTATTTTCATATGATAATTATTTTTTATTATGTTAATTTTGGATTTTATTGTAAATTGGGGAGGTCGACCTTTTATTTGACCTAAAATTAATTAAAGGTAAAAGATTTGTATAAATAGAGATAAATTTCTCTCCTTTATTAATGATAACTTCTCACACATGAGGAAGTGGACTGAAATGTGTGCCCTACTTAGGGTTTATTGGATGAAGTTGTGATGAAAACCTCTCTTTTGGATTCTTCTACTTGCAACTTCGATCCATTTTGGTGAAGTCAATTGGTAATCTAGTGTTTTCATGCATGATTTTTCTTGGTGAAGTAATTAAATGTTATTTTTGTCATTTATTTGAATGGTTATGGTACATTTTCTTTCTCATGATAAATATTATGAAATTGCATGTTTGATAAACCCTATAAGTGAAGAACTTAGGTTGCTACTTGTTCACTTTGTATTTTCTAGACTTATCCTAATTGATTTATATTGGCAAGCCTCTAAAGCCCTAAAGTGTTATCTCTTTAGAGGACTTGATCAAATATAATTGCATCTAAATATTTCTTCAACTATCTAGGAAGGAAGGAAACTGCTAGGGCCTAGAAGTGCCTACTCACTGTAGCTCACCTCCCCAAGGGTTGATTCTTAAGAAGACATAAGTTGCTACTCTTCTAAGTTTCATCTTTTACTTGGATAACATAATCATTTTTTTGTTTACTCCAACTCTTGACTCCATAACCCTTTAGAGGTACTAGTCCTTACAATCCTTTTGTAGAGAGATCAAACCAACACTCAAACCTTGAAATTTCTAGCTTTCACTAACTAAAACTAACCCTAACTTAGCCTAGATCACTAATATATTTGTTGTTGTTACAAAATATTGCTATATCCATATAACTACAACAAATTTTATGCAAAATTGACCTTTAATGCTAGCTAGACACCATAAATTGCTTTTGACCATTTATTATCATTTTGTCTAGCTAAAGCTAGTTTTTCATTGTCTTTTCAAGCAATTATGAGGCATATTTCTTGCAACTATGATAAAATACTTAATGTTCTTGTAAAGTTTCATATTGATGCAATTTTATATCAGCCAACTTATATTTCAAAGGTTCATTGTCTTATTGAAGCAATAACATTATTTGTGTACTTGAAAACTGCCATATTTTCGCTTGTTGTCTTATTCTGGGTAGGTACACATCATCTATCACATTTGCTTCAACTCTTAAAGACATAAAAACCTTTTGAATTGAGTGACCATTGAGAGGGGGATATTCTTTCATCTTTTTCTCAGTCTCATCAGCCCTTCAGGTCACTAGGGATGTCTCCCTTGGCGTAATCTCAACATACTCGTAAACATAAAGGGGTTACCTATTAATGTGACAGTGATAGGTCACCCCCTTGTTACGTCGATCTTGCCTCACTTTCCTTGGGATTTTGGGAAAGTACATATTTTTCGATAAGAGACTTAATTGTTGTTGGAAGGGAAATTAAATATAGAGAGAACCTAGAACCAAACTAAAATTTTCAAATTCCTTACCTAATCACATGACAAGGGTCAAGCAGGACCTTTCATTCGAACCTGGGTTCGGTTGTTTTACTATTTCTTTTTATGAGAGAATCTATTTTCAATCATTAAATTTACACGAGAATTGGAGGTGATGAAGTAATACGAGTTGTATTTATCCTACATACATTGGACCATTACGCCTTCAATTGTGTTAAATAACGGATTAAAATTAAATCACTAATTAAATTTTAAAATTGTACATGCTAGTAACCATGGTTAGAGGACATAGTGGAAGTAGATGACATGGTGTTGGAGGAAGAGGTGTGACACCTCCGATAGTATCCACCCAGAAGGGTCTAACCCCCAAAGACATGAGAATATTATTGATTAAGAGCAGTTTGTTGTGGGAGATGTGGTAGGTATAATGAGATCCTTCCAGAGGATGTCAGAGGCATTGATTAACCTCCCAGATCAAGATGTGGAAAAAGAATATGTACCCAATGACGGTTCACAGTGCGCTCCACTAGTAGTAGTAGTATACAAAGAGAACTCGAGAAGGCGAAGTTTCTCGAGTTAGTGGGTGCCATGGATGTATCAGTCTTTGTCACTTGGTTGGATAATATGGCGATGTGCTTCACACTTCATGATTACACCTACAACATGAAATTCTGCATGGAAGTATTTCAGATGAAAGGGAGTTCTCTTATATGGTGGATGATGCTCCTACCTCAACTAAACATGGTTGTTGAATATGTGTCATGGGAGTTGTTCGAGGAATGGTTCCAGGAGAGGTATTTGTCTAAGAAATTCATTGAGTACTAGCTTAATGAGTTCAATGCATTACCATATGGTGGTCGTACAATGCCAGGGTATGAGGCCATATTCATGGAGCTACTTAAGTATGCTCCACATATGGACACAAAGAAGTTAAAGGTCAACAAATTTGTGTTCATCCTTAAATTAAACATTTGTGTGAAGGTGATGATTCTAATGCCTCAGACGTTTCCTGATGCAGTTCAAAAGGCCCTCATAGTTGAGGAAGAGCTCAACAGTGGGGTTCAGGGCATGACTCCTTGATAGAATGGACAGACGTCATCGGGAGCACATCAACATCAAAAACCAGCCAGAAAGACTTCAGGGCATCGATATACACCCATAAACCTATGTTCAGTAAACCACAGTGAGAGAATCCTCAGTAGAGGACTTCTTATAGAGGACCACAACAACAACAACAACATCGTTTGCAGCAGCAGTAAAATTTTAGGCATGTTCAACAAAACAGACTAGGATCACAGACTTTTAGGCTAAGAACTTCTACTTTAGGGACCAAGAGTGACCGAAGACTAGATGTTGGACATGTGGAGAGCCACATTACCAGTTAGACTGTCCAATTGGGAAGGCCATAGCAGTCGGATCATTAGGACCCACTATAGTTGCAAATTTGGTCAAGGCCCATAGGATACATGTAGCGGTGAACAACCGCCAGGGAAAGCACTGGACCATTGTGCTCGAGACATCAGGTACAATAGCCTACCAAACCTATAGAATATTGATATAGATAGGTGCTACATAGAGCTATATCTATAGTGAACTTCTAAAGAGAGTTAGGTAAAGGAAGTCAAGCAGAATGAGTTCAGATACATAGAAATAGAATCATGTGACAAAAAAAGGTTAGATGAAAGGTTATGGATTGTAGCATTAACTTGGGAGTTTTTGTAACGAATGACAACCTATAAATCACGATCTTAGGATCTTAATATATAGTGATTGGAATGGATTGGTTGGAATCAGATGATGTGATACTTAATTGTAAGACAAAATGGTTAAGTTTGGCAGATTATCTAGGACAGAGTGGAGTGATTGTAGGAAGGAACCAAGGGGTGTCCTTGAGAATTATTTCTTCCCTACAACTACAAAAGAATATATGCAAGGGTTGAAATATTAATGAAATATTACCACTAAACGAAAGGGGCAAGGAAGAATGATTAGAAAACCTTCTTATAGTGCAAGATTTTGCAGATGTGTTTCCAAAAGAGTTACTAGGTTTACCTCCCGAAAGAGAGTTGGAGTTTACAATAGACTTGAAACATATAACTGAACCTATAGAAAAAATGCCTTACCAAATGTCAACCTCTTAATTGTAGGAGTTGAAAATGCAATTGAGGGAATTGTTTGACTTGGGAATTATACGTCCAATTGTGTCACCTTGGGGTGTGCCAGTTATTTTCATGAGAAATAAGGATGGATCATGGAGACTTTGTATTGACTATCACAAATTAAACAAAGTGACGATCAAGAACGAGTATATGTTACCCAAAATATATGATTTGTTTGATCAAATCAAGGGAGCGATGGTGTTTTTGAAGATTGATTTGAGATTAGGATATCTCGAATTACGGATTAAAGAAGAATATATCCCTAAGACCATATTTAAGATGATATTTGAACACAATGACTTTACATTTTTACTGTTTAGATTGAAAAACTCCCTTGGGGTATTCATGAGTTTGATGAATGGGGTGGTCCATGAATACTAGGATAATTTGTTTCAAGTATTTATTGATGACATATTGATTTATTCCGAGGAATTCATTGAGCACTAGCTTAATAATTTCAACACCTTATGATAGGGTGGTCATGCGGTGCCAGAATATGAGTCCATATTCATGGAGCTACTTAGGGATGTTCCACATATGAACACAGAGAAGTTACAGTTAAACAAGTTTGTGATCGGCCTTAACTTCAACATTCATTTGAAGGTGAGGATTCTAATGCCTCAGATGTTGCATGATGTAGTTCAGAAGGCCCTCATAGCTAATAAAAGGATGAACAACGGGGGTCAGGGCATGAATCCTTCAAGACAATCTAGACAAATGTCATCAGGAGCACAACAACATTAGACACTAGCCAAAAATACTTCAAGGCATCGAGATATGCCTAAAGGACCTATGTTCACGACACCACGATGATAGAATCCTCAACAAAGGACTCCTTATAGAGGACCACAACAGTAGTAGCAGCATCATCCGCAACAACAACAACATTTTAGGCATGTTCAGCATAAAAGACTATGATAATAGATTGTTAGGCCAACAACTTCTACTTTAGATACCAAGAGCATTGGACCGAATATTGGATTTTATACATGTAGAGAGCGACATTATCAGTGAGAATGTCATATTGAGAAGGAGAGAATGACCATACCATCAGGACCCACTACAATTAGAGATTTGAGCAAGGCCCACAGGATACATCTAGTGGTGAACAATTTCTAGGTCGAGCACCAGTCCACTCTGCTCGAGATGTGAGGTACAATGACCAACCAAAATTTTAGTTTATTTATATATAGGTGCTATAGATATTTATATATATAGTGCAGTGCTAGAGAGAATTAAGGTAAAGGAAGTTGATAAAAACGAGTTTATATACGTAGAAATGGCATCAAGTGCCAAACAAAAGGTTGGAGGAAAGATTTTAAAATGTAGCATTAACTTGGGCATTTTTGTAACAAAGGACAACCTATATGTCATGATCTTAGGATCTTATGATATAGTGATTGGAATGGATTCATTGGAATCGCATGATGTGATACTTAAATGTAAGATGAAATTGTTAAGTTTGCCATATGATCTAGGAAATAGTAGAGTAATTGTAGGATGGAACCAGGGGGTGTCCTTGAGATTTATTTCTTCCTTACATATACAGAAGAGTATGTGCAAGGGGTGAAAGATTTATGCAATATTAGCGCTAAATGAAATGGGAGGGAAAGAAGGATTGGAAAACCTTCCTATAGTGCAAGATTTTGCAGCGTGTTTCCAGAAGAGTTACCAGGTTTACCTCCCAAAAGAGAGTTGGAGTTTACAATAGACTTGAAACCTGGAATTGAACCTATAGAGAGAATGCCTTACTAGATGTCAATGCCTCAATTGCAGGAGTTGAAAATGCAATTGAGGGAATTGTTGGACTTGGGAGTTATACATTTAAGTGTGTCACCTTGGGGTGAACCAATTATTTTCGTGAGAAAGAAGGATGGATCATGGAGACTTTGTATTGACTATCTCAAATTAAACAAAGTGACGATCAAGAACTAGTATCTGTTACCCACAATAAATGATTTGTTTGACCATATG
This sequence comes from Picea abies, assembly GCA_900067695.1. Classification (NCBI taxonomy): domain Eukaryota; kingdom Viridiplantae; phylum Streptophyta; class Pinopsida; order Pinales; family Pinaceae; genus Picea; species Picea abies. Next base: position 22,938 of record CBVK0100097159.1, read on the forward strand.
AAGGGAGCGATGGTGTTTTCAAAGATTGATTTAATATTAGGATATTACCAATTACAGATTAAAGAATAAGATATCCCTAAGACCGTGTTTAATACGACATTCATAAACAATGAGTTTACATTTTTACCGTTCAGATTGACGAACTCCCTTGGGGTATTCAAGAGTTTGATGAATGGGTTGTTCCGTGAATACTTGGATAAGTTTGTTCAAGTATTTATTGATGACATAATTATTTATTATCAGATGAAAGAAGAGCATGATGAACATTTAATATTGGTTCTAAAGTGTCTATGAGAAAACAATTTGTATGGTAAACTATCGAAATGTTCTTTTTACCAATCAAAGAGTCATTACTTCGGACATATCATATCTGGTGAAGGTATATATTTGGATCTAGCGAAAGTAGAGGCTATTATGGAATGTCTAGCAACGAAAAATGTACAATAAGTACACAACTTTATGGGTTTAGTAGGATATTATCGACGGTTGGTCGAAGCTTTTTCGAAGATGTAAAATCCAATCACAAAATTGGAGAAGAAGAAAAATAAGTTTGTATGGACTGAGAAATGTGTGAAAGCATTTCAAAAGATCAAAGAGTTGTTGATGACAACACCATTAATAAAGTTCCTTGACATGGAAAAGGAATTATTGGCATGAACGGACGTATCCAAGGAAGGTTTAGGAGGAATTTTGATGCAAGACGGTTGAGTGATCGCTTACATTTCAAGGAAATTGAGAAAGAATGAGGAGAACTACGCAACACATGACCTATATTCATTGGAAATTGTATATGCCTTGAGATTTTTGAGACATTATCTAATTGGGCAGAAATTTGAATTAAAGAGATGTTATTCTGAATTGTAGCATATATTTACACAGAGTGACTTAAATGGGTGACAAAGGCGTTGGTAAGAATTACTTAGAAAATACGACTTTGAGATTATTTACATTAAAGGAACTGTGAACAGAGTGGCAGATGCATTGATTCAAAGACCACACATATTCTCAGTAATACTGCTTAAGACAAATCTTTGAGAAAAAATTATAGCCATACAGATTGATGATGATTGGTACAAGGACATTAAGAATAATATTGGACAAGATACCAGGATGGGACTGAAGAATGAAGGTTATTCATTAGACAACAATGGATTTTTGAGATTTGATGGAATAATTTGCGTACCACATAACGACACATTAATAAGTTTGATCTTAAGTGAAGCACATCGAGAAGTGTACATGGTTCATACATGAGTAATGAAGATGAAGACAAACCTTGATCCTTTATTCTTCTAGAAGGGGATGAAAGTAGACATAGTTAGTTACGTGGCGATATGTATATAATGTCAGCAAGTGAAGGCTAAACATAGACATCCAACAAGATTTTTATATCCATACATTATTCCAGAATCGAAATGGGAGGTCATTTCGATGGAATTTATCATTCCATTTCCACTGAGGACAAGGAGGACTGATTCAATTTTCATGGTAGTGGAAACTCTGACGAAGAGTGTACACATTATCCTAGTATGTATGATGTATCAGGCACTAGACATAGAAAGAGTATTTGTCAATGAGATTGTGAGATTACATGGAGTACCAAGAAGGATCATATATGATCAAGGATTGGTGTTTACAGGATGGTTTTGGACCAGTTTCCAAGAGTCCTTAGGAATGCAACTGAATTTCTGTATGGCGTATCACCCTGAGACAGATGAACAAAGAGAGAGAGTGAACCAAATTTTGGAGGATATGTTGTGTATGTATGTAATGGATCAACAAAAACATTGGGAAGATCTCTTTCCACTAGTATAGTTTGCATATAACAACATTAATAAGAGTACAATTAATATGCAACTGTTTGAGTTTCTTTATGGGCGACCGTGTCGGATGTCGTTGAGTTGGATTGAATTGAGTATTGTTATACCAATGTTTTCCTCACCCTATGAAAACTTGATCAGAAGGCCTTTTCCATTTCCCTATGAATACTTGAAGTCCCTTTTTTCATTTTTGAGAGATAAAAATTGCATTATTACACATATACTCGCCCTAACATTTATACAGCACGTGTATATGTAGGTTGCACCATTACAGCCCGCGTACATCAGGTTTTAGGCACAAAATTAAAAAATGGTGTCGGGTTTCCATGTCTTGTCATGCGATCCATGATCCTTGACCTTCCATATATTGGAAACATTCTGAATTGGCCCGTCAATTCCATTTGAAGGCTATAAATGGTCCTTATCCAAGCTATGGAAAAGAGGAGAAGAATTCAACTTTGAGATCAAAGTTACTCTAGAGAAATTATTCACTTCTTATTGAGTCTGCATCCCTTTCTCCTTTTAAGTCTGAACACATTGTTCAGCCCCCAAGACCTTCCCTATTTGATGGAGAACCTCATTGTCTCTCTTACATCAGCTTGCCTTTGGTTGAGGATTGAAGTGGAGGCCCAACTAGAAGGCACTTAGTTTCTCGGTTCTGAATGTGTCGACATAGAAGTTTGTCATTCATACACTTCTATTGATTACTTTTTAATAGAAATACTATTTTCTCATACAATTATTGTCTTGAAAATATTTCAACTATTATTCCATGGGCGTATTTGTTATGAATATTGATGGATTATGTTATTGAATGCAATAACTTTATATATTATCATCGTATGATTGTGTATCTTTGTTGTTGAGGACAAGTTGCAGGTGTAATTCTTTGAGTCAAGTGCTCAATGGTGGACTTCATCAAACGTCTATATGGGGTAGGATCTTTATCTTGTATTGTTAGAATATTTTTTTATATAGTATACTTGATATTATAGTTGATTTCTGCAATCATTTTCGTCTTTTGTGGTTAACCCATGTCGTAGAGTGATTTTCCTCGTAACAAAATTGGTCATCATAATGGGGATTTAATATTCTTTTTGAGGTTTTGATTGTTTTTCTACTTTGATTCCTCTCGTTTATATTGAGTTTCTTGTCGTGTGACTTCTTGACAACCTCTATTCATTTTGAGTCTAATTTTCTTGGCCTTATCCTTAACTTGGCAGTGTTTCAATACATATACATGGTTTTTTTCATGACAGACACATACACATGCAAGTTTTCATTCTGTATGATGTGTATATATGTGGTTTTCTCCTAACCAGTCACATACACATATATTTTTTTCTTGAGTGATGAGTTTGATGTTTGTTGGGTAAGTTTTGATGGTTCCTGAATCTTCTTAGGTCTATGTCATGACTATTAAGTGCATGTAGAGTGATAATAAACCTTTCTTTGGTTGAATTTTCGGGCGGTGTTTCTTTGTCATCATCATTTTCATTGATTGTCCTTGTATCTTGGGTTGGGTGTTTGCTTATTGATATTCTAATTGGTTTGTCTATGTTTACATGTAATAGAATCTTTATATAAAGTTGTTGTTTAGTCCTTGCATTTTCATTAGTTTATATTGAAAATACAAAAAGTACACATTTTGCATTGTTGGCATTTGATCTTTTGGGTTCTTATCATTGATCTTAGTACATGTATGGAAATATTGCATCTTATTTGAAATTGCATAATTAAATTGAAAATTTCATTTTGAAAAGCTTATCATTTATTGGGAATTGAAGTTAGGACTTTTCATTTTTTTCATATTCATTTTTTTTACTTGTTGAGTCATAACATCATTAGTTTCACGACCATATCTTTTTGAGTATCCAAGGCCACTAAAAGTAATGCTAATAAATTCAAAATTGATTAGAAACGATTTTATTTTTCATGTTGCACAAACTAGCTTAAGATTTAGAGCCTTGGAATAGGATTTTGTAAGTAAACTTGTCCAAGGCTATTAAATTCAGCATATGTGTCTGATTAAGGGAGTGGTGAAATCCATTGTATAATTGGTGACATTAGGAGGCTCAACTCACACTAGATGTAAGAACAAGTATTTAAGCAGGAGGCTCCCCCCAATACCTTCTTAGAGTCAGATATATTTCTAGGGATCTATTCATAGATGGGGGTCTTTATAGTACCTTTACCTCTATGAGAGGTGATTCTTTCAAGATTTCAGGCTTTGTTACCATACCCATAAGGTAGACCTGGCTTATGACTATTTTCCTCCCCATCGTTTATATCATGGTGTCTTAGTTTCTTGACATAGGTAGCCACATCTGTTACTTGAAGGGGTTATTTTGTAGGTACCCTGGGTCAGATCAGGGTTGGGCATCACACAACCTTTATGGAGGATTACCTCTTTGGGGGGATCTGACCAACTGGTTGGTAATCCCATGAGGGCCCTTATAACTGATTATGATACTTCCAATATTTTGAAGGGAGTATCATACCCCTCTTGGGCAAGGCATACCTAATTTAGGGAGGGAGGCCCGTTTAAGCCACTTTATCCTATTTGTGTGGATATTGGTCTTTTTTGTTTATTTTGGTGTGTTCTTTGATTATTAATTGGCCTTAGTATTTTGTATTGTATCGTTAGTTTTCATTGCTATGGTTAGTGGAGTCCCCATGACTCCCTCAGTTAGTGCCACCCTACCCATGGTGTTTTCTCATTCCATGGGGACAAATACTTTTGTATTTTTGAGTGGTATGTGAAATCATGATACTCAACCAATACCTTGGGAATCTAATCATTTTTCTCATGGTATGTCAGAAATGTATTTGCTTTTTTCATGCTATGTCTCGTCTCCTTATGTGAATCCTTTTTGTGGATGGGAAAACCCCCTACGGACTAGCACTAAGGGTTCTGTAATGCATGCATAAATGACCATCTAAAGTCTCCTACTTTTTTCCATCATCCCATCATAGACCCCATTATTCATATGTAAACACAAGGGTAAAAGGATCCAATTACTCTACCTTGACTTCCACATTTGATGTCAATCCTTTTGTGTGCGGTTTCTCCTTGACTGCAAGTCTCCTCCCAAAGATAACCTACATTCATAAATAGACAAACAAAGAAATCCAAACATGCATCTTATATATGAACTTAATGGGTTAGAGATTCCAATAAAATATAATCAAAATTGAATATTGAATACCTCATATGGCGGGACGGGAAAAGTACTTATTTTTATTAACCTCAAAAAATTAACTTAGAATGGTGAGATCGGCCACTGCTCCTCAAACCTGGTCTTGGGCTCCTCTTCAACTATGCACCAACCGCTTCCACATATGCTTCTCCTCACAAAATGGTTGGAAAATATTGGGGCAAGGGGAATACACAAAAGGGATGAGTTTCTTTCCTATTATCTTCCTCCTTTCATATGGGACCCCTACCTCTTATTTTATAGGATAGAAGAGGGTATTTATCTAGTTGAGTGATCGACTATGAGTGGTCAAACAGTTTAGGCAATTACCCGAAAATCTGTATTTCGTCTGCAACTTTCTATTTTTTGTGTTTTTGTCAGTATATGTGGGTTGTAATGGGTTAGCTAGCATATACACACATGCCACAGTGGTGTAGGGTACGTATTCCTTCAAAAGGATGGTTTTTAGAAGAGTTGTTCAATAGTGGCTTGGAAAAAATGGAAAGTGAGATGGCCTGATGCCAGGTATGAATGTCTGGTGCAAATTAGGGTTATAACAATCCTAGTTTTGGGTCTGGGGGCATGATGCCTCCTTGTTATCCATTTTCATTTGGTGGGATTCATATCCCTCAACCAAATATTATGGTAGGAGGTTGGAATATTCCTTCCTATGGATCCAATCCTAGATTCACTTTTCCAGGAGCAACTTCTCAAATGGGCAGTCATTCTACTTATTAAACTCCATCCATCTATCCTTCTTCCACTATGTCGGTTCCTACAAATTCTTTTTCCATTGTAGACCTCCATATGTCATGTGGTTTTTCATCCGTGGGGAGTCATTTTTATAGTATGGGCAACCCCCTTCATGAAGTTCCTTCGTCTGGGGGAAACATATATCCTCACTTGAGTAACCATTGTCATGTCACTTTCTCTTTGCAAGTGGCTTCCTCGGTGGCGATGAACTTACAAACCTTTATGAATCAGTATGGAGGAGGATAATATCCTACTTGACTGGGCCATGGTGTATACCAGAACCCTTCTTGGCCTACAATTTCTCAAAACAGTATTTCCCAGAACCTTGGTTTCAAATTCTGCAACCAACCGCCACCACCAATCTAGTCATTGCAAGTCATACTGGCATTATATCACCAACCTTTTCTAGTCAAAAACCTTTGCAAGTCATGTTGAAGACCAATAACCATCCATTGCAATTCATGTTGGGGGCACAAATCTAGTTACTGCTAGTCACATTGCACATACATCACCAACCTCTTCTAGTCATGTTGGGGATTCATCACCAACCTATGCTAGTCATGTTGGGGATTCATCACCAACCTCTGGAAGTCATGTTGGAGATCTACTACTAGTCTCTACAATTCATGCTGGGAGAATGTCACCGACAATTGCAATTCATTCTAGAGGAATTAATACGATTGAGAATCCTCGACTTATAATACGTAATCCCAAGTTCCTATGTATACTTTGAAAAGGAGATCACCTTGTGCATTTGTTCCCTGCTACTGTTGTGGTACAAGAAGTGTGTTTCCTTATTGGGGGCCCTTCCGGTTCTTAGTCATATTTGGTTTCCCAACATTTTAATCCTTCTTTGGTTGATACAATGGTCGCCCCAATGCAATCTTTGGTTGGTCCCATGCTCAATTCTATAATATCAAAACTTCTCACTTTATATTTTCTCACCACACACACCTTTCAGAATGATCAATGCATCGTTAATTATATTGATTCCATATACTTAAGGGTTTGTCTTCACCCAAATCATTCTCAACATGTCAGCTCTATATCCATCGACACTCCATTAAATCATACTGTAAAACACCTCCATGAAAATCGATCTCAAATTCCTTCTTTTGCACAAGATCTTTCTCACAAACCCTTAGCACTAAAAAATAATCCAATCTGGTCCTTGGACTGAATCCCAACCATATATGTGTTCTCTAGTCTCCATAACACTCAACAACCACTCGATCATAATGGAATAGTTCATGGCACTTGATATGTTCTCTTCCAATCACAACATCCAATATGATCTCTTCACTTAGCAACCATCAAATCAAGTTCTTGATCAAATCTCATTCATTGATCTATTTTATTGCATATCAAGTTGTCGGACCACTAGCATACCGATCTATTGGCCCATCGAGTTGTTAACCTTGCAATGATCCTCCTTTGATCTGGTATACCAATATGTCAATATGTTGGGTCCCACCGTTGGGGTATTGGACCACTAGGCCATTAGGCATACTGGCTCAGCAGCCTATTGGGCCCCTCAGGCCTCTAGCCCATGAGAATTCAACGATACACCTTTAACATTGATTTCAAAAGAGCCTTCCCATATGATATTAAATTATATCTTGACCATTGATCTATTTCGCTTGATATTTTGACTATCAAGCCATTAACACTCATGTTTTAAACCATTCATCCGATATGAGATATACTAGTGTGATGTGGTTTCTGACATGGAATCCATGTTGGATTTATTTGTATGTCCTAGCTATCGTGGAACTACATGAGGTATAACACATGTCATTGCACATAGTTGGTGACAAAACCTCCATGTGGACCTCGAATACATGTGTTGGATGATGTGGTTATTGTTGTGGAATCAACCATTAGGCACTCATGACTTCAACACTATGTATTTACTCTGATCTTCTAGTATGTAATATTATTGGTACATAAAATTTTCTCTCCCTATTTTGAACACAAGATCAATGGGACTACTATAGTATAGGCCCCCTCGAGCCCCCAGAACATTAACACTATGCACACTTTGAATCTTTTGATATTCAGTATTGGAACCTTGTTGCAGAACTTTGCTTTTGATGAACCCAATAACCATGTGCCATGTGTATCTCCTCATCATGGGGATTTTGTGCTGACGTGGAATATGAGGTGTCCTACATGTGGACCACCATAGTAACTTGACTATTTGTTATGGCACTAGCATGGAATATTTTGTGGCCTCTATGTGTCTCTAATGTGGATGTTGATGTGGCATCGATCTGGCCCATCGGGAATTGACCCACCCGATATTGGGCCCCCATTACTTTAACCCTATAAATACACTCCATCCTTTCAAGTATCCTATATGTTGATATTGGATCACGAGGACACTGGGCCACCAGGTTATCGGGCAACCAAGCCCCTATAAATTTTGCCAATGCATTTTCAAGTTGGCATCTGATACCCGATATGTCGAGGCCATGGTCCTTTGATCATACCCATTTATCTCCAAACATCAACAGTCAGGACTTAATCTACTAAAAGTTAATTCCAGGAAGGGTTCTGTGAATTTCCTGCTTCCATTCAAATGTTATAATTTGGCCTTTTCATTATAAATCCTTCAAACATAATTTTCCCAAGGAATGTGGGATAAATCGATTTTCTCCATTTACTTCGATTTTATTAACCGAGAACTTCTCTTCCAAGCTATTGATGCTACACAGTTGTCTAATATTTTTTTGTTCCACTGAGATTTATCTTTGGTTCCCTTACCAGATTCATTGTTGCTCGGGTTTGGATTTCATTCATATTCCAACTGTGATTATTGATCTGATTTTTTCAAATTAAAAACTGCCTATTTCTTTGTTTCCTTACACTTCATCTCTCTGGATGGTCCAATTCCTTTTGATATTAGTTGTCTCCCCCTATTATTAGCAACGATTAGTCTCCACCTTCTTGTGACATCAATGCCATTCATGATTTTCACAGTGATTTCTACCTTTGAAATCATTGAGAACACAATTTCCAAAAATATCCCCCTTTGTCATTGATGGCAACACTTATTCATTTTAGTAATATAATTGATGGAAACACTTAGTCATTTTGGTAATCCTTTTAGTGTGCACAATTTTTCTCTCATCTAAGTTGATTTTTTCCTACAAGTATTTCTTTCTACAAATCTTCTCCTTTCTTTGTACTCTCCCACTTTGACATTAAAGGAAAAGGGATATTCCTCCCCTTACAACATACGCTTAATTTTCTTCTCTGCAACCAACAACCTTCTCTCTTTTTTCATCTCCCCCTGAGATGGTGTTCCTCCTCTATTTCTTCAATGATTTCTAAAGAAAATGTCTCTAGGAAGAGGATTTCTAAAGATATCAATGATTTGTTCCTTTGTAATGATATATTCCGTGTTGACACTTTGTTATGTGACTTGATATCTTAAGAAATGATACTTGATTGTAATTTCCTTTGTCTTATAATGCATGTAAATATCCTTTGAGATATGTATTTCAATAGTATTATCACACAGTATTGATATGCGTTGATTATACTCTACCTAAATTTCCTTCAACGTTCGTTTCATCAAGAGGACTTGTTTACAACATGTTGTTGTTGTAATGTATTCTTGTTCTATTGTGGATAGAGAAATTATTGATTGATTCTTTCTTAACCAAGACACTAGACTATCTCCTAGAAAGAATGCTCCACCACTATTTCTCTTTCTATCATCCACACTATCTTCCAAATATGCATCTATGTAAGTTGTCATAATAAAGTATTTTCCTATGGGATACAACAAACCAAAATCTAATGTTCCTTTCAAATATATGAATATTGTTCTTACTTCCTACACATGTTTTTCCTTTGGTGCAACTTGAAACCTTCCAACTAACCCTAATACTTCCATAATATCTAGTCTTGAAGCGTTCACACATAGTAGGCTTCCTATTATTGATCTATACATGGTTTGATTTTCTTCCTTGGATTCATCATTTTTTCTCAATTCACAACTAGTGACCATGGGTGTGTTGATAACTTTGTAGTCTTCCATTTCAAACTTCTTCAACATATCCTTGATATATTTCATCTGAGAAATAAATATGCTTTTGTTGGTTTGAGAAATGTGCAACACTAGGAAGAATGAAATTTATGTTAATATTATGGTAGCTGCGGGAGGTATTTACCTCCACGTGTGAACCTGACGAGAATAGAAGACTCCTAAAAGCAAGATAAAACCCTAATGAGTTGGCTAATAACCCTATAAGTATTTTCGGCTCAATAAGATAATTTATATTAGGTTATTAGCCTCTAGAAGGAGAAGTCGGCCAAAAATAATAATAATATACTCAACAGACACATATCCAAAAGGAGAAATTGGCCCCAACAAATCTGGCAGAACCAGTATAAATATAGGGTGTCAGTTCTCATTTGACAGCATCTCAGAATTGCAGTTCCCAGTTTGGTGCACACGTGTGGAGGAGAGCTACAAGTGTAGTTGTAGCAGCAACAAGTTTTTAGTATTGGCTTGACTATCTCTTGGCTAGGGTTTGGACTATCTGATCAGTCTTTTGTGATGCACTATCCTTGGGGAAAGGTGTGCCACCCTTTGATTGGTTATCTAGCCTAGGTTTTTCTTTCGGAGGAATTATCAGTCAAGGTTAAGGTGCTCGAAGGGTGGATTTGGCCTATGGTTGGGTGACGAGGGTATCGTCAATGGTAAAACGAGCACACCATCTTATATATTCTAACATTTTATGGGCCCACAGCCCCTTCAGTTAGCCTAAAACATTGGAAGGAAGCATAGCCTTTAGATATTGAGCTTGCTGAGGAACTGTCGCTAGGGTTACTAGCAGAAGCAACTTCCAAGACACTGCAGCTAGGGTTACTAGTAGGAGAAGTTGCAGAAACCCTAATCCTCTTGTTGAGGAACCTTAAGTGAAGAGATTGACCTAATCTTTGGATAGATCAGTGTTCTCTAGCCTAGCGCATCTCCTGATACTCTCAAAAAGACAGGACATGAAGTTTGAATTTCTGGTCAAATCTAGGGGTTGACCAAGTCAAGCAGCCATGATGAACTCTATGAAGTCTGAGAACAAGTTAGATGGAGCCTCTAACTTCATAGCATGGAAGATAATGATTGACCTCATCCTTTCCAAGAATAAAGTGTTGGATATCGTGAAAGGAAAGATCGTGAAGCCAGAGTTTGAAGAGGGAGAAGAGAAGGAACCGCAGAACGTTACAGCTATGGAGAAGTTCAAGGATGTTGACATAATTTCCTTGAGTATCTTAGTGGATTTTATAAAATACTACTTGATACCCTACATCTCCCATCTTGACTCATCGAAGAAGATGTACGATGCC
>CBVK0100097160.1:0-34061 GCA_900067695.1 Picea abies
TTTTTAATTTAATTTTCAATTTAGAGTAATAAAACCTATTTTTCAATTTACTTTCAATTCACAATGATAAAACTTACAAAATTTATAATTATATTTTTTATTAATAATTAAAAACATTTATATATCTTAAAATTTTGATAAAAAATTTCAAAATTAGTTTTTTTAATGTATTAATAATTAAATTAATCAATTAATATATTATTATAAGTGTTTCATAATTACTTTAGCTTTTAGATTTTGACTACATATAGCTAGTACATTAAAACATTTCTATGAGGTGGGTGTAAGGCCTTGGGAGCTTAGCTCTGGCGCACGCATTTCCACCATAGTCCGAATTAGGCAAGAAGGATGCTTAGTGCGAATGAAGAAACATATATCTTCATATAAAGGGGAGTTGTGTTTCCTTGGGAGTGCAATGTGCCAAGGGACAACTCCACCCAAGGTGCCTTGCGATGAAAGTCAAACGATAGATGGTTTGATAAAGAGTTGAAAGCAAGATTTGGGCACTCCATCGACAAAGGAAAAAAACCTAAGGTGTAGGGGATGCACTTAAGAATGTAGGCTTGACTCACCTAAGGTGCGCGCACACCTAAGAAAATGAGTCAGTTAGATGGATGGGGTGTACCAACATGAGGAGCACACCAAGGTTGGGCACATCGGTCCAAAGGGGAAGGACGGTTGAGAGCACACGACTTCATTTGGGCGAACGTGTCTGCAGAGTGGTGTGACAACTCATTTGAACATGGGTTCGCGAAGGGGCATGACACCCTGAAGGATGGAATGGTTTGTGATGGTGATATTTGGAGAGCCTATAAGAGAACAAGGGAACACAACCAAGGAAGATAGGTTTAGAAAGAACGTAGAGACAAGGAGATCTATGTGATTATGAGGCAGACGAAGAGGAGGATCTCCCTTAAGAAGCTAAGTCACTCCACATGGGAGGACTTGTGGTGCCTTAAGGAGGAGAGTTCGAGGGAAAAATATGGTCAAATTTCTCTGGGGAATATTTTAGTTAAGTCTGGAAACATAGATCTATGGAGGAATGTGTGAGGCAGAACCGAAATATCTGAAGTCTGTGGAAACAAAGAGGCATAGTCTGCAGAAACGAAGAGACGACACATCTGTGGTTGGGGGCACATTTGATGATCTAGGTGGATATTGGTGGTAACCCATATATTCCACTAGCTCGAAATATAGTTTTCCACCTTGGTAGTTTTTCTACAGCTTTTTGGGTCCCAAACTTCCATGTCCATTTTGAGGCCCTAAACAACATTTTTTAAACATTAGCCAATGGATCTACCTTGGGCCATGTCGGAATGTGTTCCTCTTAGCTAGACCTTTCCAATGAGATCTTGTGCACCCCAAAAAGAGATCATATGCAAAATTTATGCCCTCAGGAAGTTGACGTATCAACTATCCCCATCAGGGCCCACAAACCTTTTTGTGTTTCATCTCCCAGGGTTATGGTTTTGGATGTTTAGGGTTTTCTCATTTATGCTTTATGTTAAAAATGTCGTTTGGAGCTTGATTGAAAACATCTTCTTGCAAATGAGAGTAGTCGTCACAATTCTTCGCGGAGATAAGTTGCCACCATTCTAGCAAGTTCATTCACTATGTATTTTTATAGTTTTTGTACATTTATTTCATTAATAGAAATTATGTATTACTATATCTATGTGTTTCTTTCAATATCTATGTGTATTTCGTTATTATATATTTTCCTTTATTTTATTCTCAAAATAATCTTGATCAATGGTATTTGAGCAAGTTGCTCCTTATCATTTCTCAATGCATGTTCCCAACGAGGTTGGGGTATACAGAGTTGGGTCTCGAGCTAGTTTCTCTTGAGGAAAATTTCTCTTGTTAGCCCAAGTGACCTCCCATGGTGGAAGAAAACAAAGACGAGGGAGTAGGATATTCTATTCATTTGTTTCTGAAGGAAGTTCTCACACGACAGAGGGAGGAAGTGATGGAAATTTTTTCCCAAATCCTTCGATGACTGCCGACAACAACAAACACATATTTGTTAAACAACCACTTTGGAAGCACCAACCCCTTAAATATACAAGTTAATTTTGATATTCTTGTGTTTGAAGGTCAGATAGATGCAGATGTTGTGGAAAAGTGGTTAAATCTTCTAGAAGGTTATTTATTTGTCCACAATTTTTTCGATAGGGAAAAGATCAACTTTTCACTCCTCAAGGTTGTCCCCCATGTCAAAAATTAGTGGGATACTTACTGTGAGAAAAATTCCACAGGGGAGTCTGGAATGTTTGAGGCTCAGCCCACTTGGGTTTGTTTTATGGATGTCGTTAAGGAAAAATATTACCCTGTTGGAAACTATGATGACTAGTACATCATATGGAATACACTGCATCATTAGAGGGACTAAACAATGTTGGAGTTCACAAATATATTACATGCCTTGCGCACCAAGCTGGGTATCAAATACTCCAAGCGACATCTAGTTCTAAAATACCATGGGTACAACAAATCAAGAATGGATTTTTTGGAAATCTCGTTATTGGGATTCACTTATCAATATGTTGTCAAAATCGAGTAGAAATTTAAGCAGTGGAATAAGCGGGAGTTTGGGTCTGCAAATATGCAACAACCGAAATATGGTAAAGGTGGCCCTAACCCACATAACAGCCAAGGAAACCAATCCAAGACAAAAGAGAAGAAGGGTGATGGGAATATGAATAAGGACACTTGAAAGTGGTGAAACTTCTACAAAATTCCTTGGCATAACACCGATGAATATCACTCGAAATAGTGATTGGTTGTTGAGCTCAAAGAAAAAGAGTTGAGCCCCAACTTAGATTATGATTCAGAGAACAATAAAAGGAAATAGATAATCAATGTAAAACCCATTTCTACCATCGTGACCACAACAATCCAACCAAAAGAACCAAAGGATCATGAGTAGCGAGAGCGCCTCTTCCATTCATAGATGTGGGCGAAGGGGATCCCACTACATTTCATTTCTAATAGTGTAAGACAAAATAACCTCATATCAGCTAAGGTCATCGATTAGTTGGATTTGCCAACAACACCACACCTACAACCATACGAAATCAAGTGGATTCACTAGGGACAAGATCTATAGATCAACCAAAAGTGTCTCATGTCCTATGGCATCACGCCCTTCAAGGATGAGGTATTGTGTGATGTTTCCCCACTAGAATTTTTTGATGTTCTATTAGGACAACCCTATATGTGGAAGCGTCATGTTATTTATGAGGCTCGACCCAATAGTGTCATTATTACTCCAGGGTTTAACTCCACAAGGTACCAGAGGTAGTTCCAATTGACGTCCCGACAAAAAAATGCCGCAAAGTAATATCTCATACCATTAAGTTTATCTTCTTCATGATCCAGTCAGAAGGTGAATAGAAGGACACTGCAACCACTGCACCCTTGGTCCAATACCTTTATATCCAACATAAGTAGATCAAAAATATTGTAGAAAAGAATAAATATATTCTTACTTCACCTATAGGGGTTCATCCACACTTCCCAATCAAGAAGATTGATAAAAAATCCCTTCATATATCTATTGGCCACAACCCTTTTCAGGTGTTCTTGGGGTTCCAACCATTATCCCCCATTGATATAGCGCTTCATGTTGAATCTTCACCTACAGAGTCCTCCCACTCTCATACTAAGGATATCATGCAACCAGATTGGTTGAATGGATCCATGTCCCCAAGAAATATGCCAATGCCAAGTATAAGCAGTCCAACGTCTTATACAAGGCAAGCAACTTACCAAGGTTCATATTCAACAAACTATTCCCCAAGAAATTGACACAATGGAGACCATTTATTCTTAAGGGGGGAGCAATGACATAGATGGATATCGGTGGCCACTCGCCTATTCCTTTGGTCGAAAATATAGTTTTCCACCTTGGCAGTTTTTCTACGGTTGTTCAGGTTCATTTTGAGGCCCTAAACAACATTTTTTTTTACGTTTCGGGGCCCAAGAAATAGATAAATCTCGGGACTAGTCAAAATATGTTCCTCTCAGATAGAACTTTCCAACGAGCTCTCGTGCACCCAAAAGGAATATCATATGAAAAATTTACGCCCTCGGGAAGTTGACGTATCAACTACTCCCATTGGGGTCCACAAGCCTTTTGGAATTTCATCTCCTAGGGTTAAGATTTTGGATGTTTAGGGTTTTCTCATTTATGCTTTATGTTAAAAACGCCTTTTGGAGCCTCATTGAAAAACATCTTCTTGCGAATGAGCATAGCCATCACATCTCTTCTCAGAGATAAGCTGCCACCATTCTAGCAAGTTCATTCACTCTGTACTTTTACAGTTTTTGTACATTTCTTGCATTAATAGAAATACTTATTATGTATTTTCCTTCATTTCATTCTCAATATAATTCCAATCATCTGGTGCACCATAGGTAGTTGCAGAGATGGTTGTGATGGAGAGTCTTGGTGACGATCTGTTCATGAGTTTCTTGGTGAGGTGAGGTGATTCGTTTGACTCCACCCTATTGTAAACCAATCTAATAGTGTTCATGTTGTAATTATTCTACAATAAAAAATACTTAGTCAGGTGTTAGGCACGGTTTGTGTCGCCCATACTATATCTGTGTTTTTATTTCATTTGTTTCATTGTTCTCTTGGTTTCTCATGGATGTATGCTTGTATAAGACTGAGTGTTAAAGAAGTTAATGAATGTCTAAGTATACAATAATTTTAGTAGATTAGGAGTGTGTCTCACCAATAGCCTAGAATGGAATATGGATATGCTCTAGGTGAAGAGGTGTAGTCTGGAAAAAGTATCCTTGGTGTTTCTAAGAAACCAAGAGAGAAACGTCACAATGGCACTTGCCCTCAAGAGGTGCACAAATTTAAGGCACATTGTGGGGAATACTAAGCTAGGTGCACACCGATAGAAAATTTTGTGGTGAAACGAAAAACTTGGACATGGTGGGTTATCGTAGAAATCATTGCAAATTTCATCACAAAAATTATCATAGACTTGATCACAGAGTCAGACTTGTGTAAATTCTCCCTTCTATCAACTATATGGTACAATGAATTTATCAAATAGTTAGGCTGTAAACCTCTCTTACCGGTTTGTTTTTATGGTTCATGACTTTCGTCAAAAAAATTGTTGGCATGCTAGTAACCAACTATAAAGAGCGCTTGTTACTTTTGTTATGTTTTATGTTTGTTGATATGGCTATGAATTTTGTTAAACAGTTAAAAGGTTGTTGATAAGTCTTAGATTTTATTGTTGGTTTAGAGCTTTTTTCAAACAATTTGGTGAAAACATTTTGTCAAACAATTTACAATCGTCCCATAAAGGTATTAGAACATAAATATTTTTTTTGCATTCATTATAGGAACAATGATAACATTGATAGCAAACAATAATACTTTATTCAGGCTGCCAGGATAGAAAATAACATATCAAATACAATTTTGATAATTCTTCCCTTACTCTATTCTAATATCAATAATATATAACAAATAAATCATGTATATTATTAATTCTGACCTGTAGGTAAAAGAAATAAAAAACCAAAGAGCACAAGTCTGATATATGTCTCTTTTCTTCCCTAGGTACTACTAGCAATGGCCATAAACTGGTGATTTGGGAACGATACCAAGGAGAAAATCCCAACTAAGTGTTGGTTGCTTGATATATGTTAGATCAACAGCCGTTGAAACCCATGACCTGCTAAAAATGGACACGATCCCATTTTGAACTGATATATACTAACTGTTGTAGGTAAGGGAAACCTTAAAAAATATCACATGACCCAACTTTGAGGTTTTTATCAATGGAACAAGTTATCAATTGATAGAATGATCTATAAATACTGATTTAGTTGTTCTTAAACCCTCATTGATTGCAAAAAATGGAAATGACGTCCTCAGGTGCTTCCTACTGCAGATAATGGTGATGCTTCCCTTCTATAAATTTCCTATGAGCTATCAAAATAGTGTATCTGTCCTCCAAGACCATGATTTGGTACAAATTGGTGCACCCTCCCTTTATTGATACCCACAACTTCCAATAGTGGGTTTTGCCCCCTTTTAATGTATCCAAGAACTGAGAATAGATGGGGAAATTCAAATAGAGAGACAAGTGTGAATGTAGGATGATAGATCTACACAAAAGGACTTCTAGAAACCCCAACAATCTGGGAATGACCACAACCTAGAAAAATATGATGAATGGAAAATATGGTACCACAAACCCCAACTGAAGTAAAAATAAATTGATCTCTGAAATCATAGAATCCAAGTGGAAGATTTGAATTATATTCCCCAGCAAATGGCTAGGGTGGAATATTTCACCACCCAAACATGATCAACGAGGGTGGAATATTTCACCACCAAAACCAATCCACAAGAAGGGTTTTCTCCAAAACCCCAAGGAAATCCACAAGATCTTCTCTCTCATTCAATTTCTAAAATCATCAATGATAGTGAGAGAATGAGCTCCTAATTATCCTTTATACCCCATTTTCCTTTTGACCATGAAGTGACTTTTTAATTTATTTTTAGTAAAATCACTTTAATCATTTATTAGACCCTTTTACACCAAAAAGTAATTTATTTGACTTTAAAGCATTTCTAGGCCTTGGAAGTCACTTTTCATCATCTCAACATTAAGAGATTTTCCTCTAGGTTCCAACGAGATATTACACTAAGGTTCCCCTCTTAGATAACTTATTAAAATGACAACCTTAAAGTGAAATCTATTGAATAATGCTCAATAATACTCCCAATTTACGGGAACAATCAAAATGCATTAGAATCGAAATATAATTGTGCAGGAGTGATCCTGATGATAAAAGATGATAAAAGGACCTATGAAGGAATCATATAACCCCTATAAACCATATGGGATCATTGGTAACATCAAATCCCACCTTTTATCAAGCTGGCATAAACCCATAAATTCATCTCCAACTGTGGAGCAATGGAACCTGAAAATGGGGACATTACAGTCCTCCCTTCCCAAAGATTGTATGTCCTCGAACAATTCCATCAAAACCCAAAATCAATAAGTAGAACCAAACTGAAACTAAGAATGATCCCAAGGTCCCAAACCAACCTGGAATATGTGAAGCACCCCTTCTCAAAGCAGTGTCCTATAAGGTACTAACACAAGAGGCCACCTAAATACTACTGATAGGTAGAGAAATCACGTACTGCAAAAAACCAATAAGCCCCTCATAGAATGGATCTTCTAGGGAACCAACACAATGCACTATAAGAGAACATTCTTGAAAGTAAGGACTAGCTCTCTCACCTCTATTAGATGATAAACTATCAAACAATGTAATTCCAAGGTCCCATGCTAATATCATAAAGGAACCACCATGTTGACGTTGCACCACTCCGAACATAAATATGTTCCCATTGTGGACAAACTACATTCTCCTCTCCTAGACCCCCAAACTAACATACTTATAAGGGATAAACCCACTATCGTTAATCATATCCCACCAAGGCATCTCACTGAAGTCAAAGTCTGTAAATCCACTGCCATAATCGATCTTGGGTATCGATAAAGAAAATTTGTCCCACCATATCGAATAAGTCTCAACATCTCCTCTCATGACATCCCAATAACTAACAAATCTCATCAATGTCACAACTTTGTTAACCATCCTCAAAATTTGAGGCAATATACCAATCACATGAATTCTCGGGTCTTACAACCAAACTAAAAGTCCACCATCCCAATACCTACCCACTCTAGTTGTGCCACAATGATAACCATGGGAATCAAAATAAGCCAACCTTTTTACTCATGTTTTTGTATGGAAAAATTTGGTGGAAATAAGGTACTAGGAGTCAACTCTGTTCCTGTTATTCTGACCAACTTCTGCCAACATGCATTGAGAAATATGTTGTCCCGATCTTTAACAATTTACTTAGGCAACCTATGGAGTCTAAATACCTCCATGAAAAACAACTATGCCACATACGGTGCCTCATACTTTGATGGAATCATGAATAAATGTGTCAGCTTGGTCCACTGACCATCAATAATATAAATACAATCCCCTCCATACACCTCTAGTAAACCTGTGATGAAATCTGTCGACACAATTTCCCACTTCTATTCTGGAATGAGTATTGGATGCTATAATCCTGCTAGGTGGGTATGTTCTAAATCATTCTAATGAAAAGTCATGCACTCACTCATATCTGTCAACACATCATCCTTGAGGCCCTCCCATGAGAACCTCTCTTTGATATGTTGGTAAGTCCTGAAGTACCGAGGATTCCCTAGTAAGGGTGTATCATGTATATTCCTCATGATTACATCCCTAAGTATGGACTCATGGAATAAGTATGATCTATATCGGTAGTATTTAAAGTCATCCACCACTCAGTACCTATAATCTTGAATTTTACCATCCATAAATTCACAAGAAAAACCTATCCTTGGAATATTCCATCAGAAGGTTGGACTTCCAATCAGTTGAAATTCTTGTGAGCCAATTCAACATGTCATGGATCACTTCCTTATGTACTTGTATACCTTTCTCTCTCTCATCCATATATGATGGAACCTTAAATCCAAGTTAATATCTAAAAGGTATACAACACCATGAACCTCATCCATCATCTCATCTATCTTGGGTAAACCCAACTAAATGGTTTGGTAGAAGCCTATCTTAGGGGGTATCCCTATAGGAAGATATCCAACCTCTTAGTCATGCATATGTGAGATGAAATAAAACTGATGAGCATACCCCACCATAAAATCCTCAAGAAAAAATGATGGGATAGTGTTATGACCCAACATATTGTCCTAAAAAAAATATGTCTCCTCCTCACACATATTATCAATAAAAACCTCTACATCACTAGTGTATATCATTGTATCATTCATCTCTCCTTTAATCTTACCCTGTTCATTCACTCCACTAGTGTCATCTAAACTTGGATCCTTGATTGATGTTTCCACATCTGTAAAATACTCATTCCCTAAATTAGTAGATGCAGACACTTCCTTATTGACTGGTCCACCATGTATATGCTCAATTGTATCATCTATAGATATGAATTGAGCCTTCAATGGACTCCAAAAAAGGTGTCTCATGATCCCAATGATGAAAACTATGTGCACAATAAAAATTTCTGAATCATAACTTCCATCAAGTTGTTGCAAATCTGAATGATCCTTGTGTTTTCCCATCCCAAGAGTCCCTTCCCTCAAATCATGAGTACCAAAAACATCCTCCTATGGTATTGCTTCCATCGATGACTGAATGTCTACTATGGATGATGAAGAATGTTCCAAACACAACTCCACACAAAGCTCATCATAGTCATCATAATAATGATATGTACTCTCAACCTTCCCATCACATGTATTGGTTTTATCAATGTCATAGCATATATCTAATGATATATTGGAGGATGATGTTTTTTCAACCTCATTGCACAACCCCTCAACATGAGTAGATGCATGCACTTCCAAGAATTCACCTGCCAAAATTCCTTCATGATATGAGGTATCCACATCACCAGACACTTCATATTTGAACTTTTCCTTCTTCTTCCTAGCTGATAAGTAATGCTCCAACCTCTCATGGTGCTTTGACAATATTGTTATATTCTTTTGATGTTCTTGAGAAAGTTGTAACAATTTTGTGAAGAGTTCATGAACTGTCTTCATCTTTTGTATGCCATCGATGAAAACCTTTATAAAACGTTACCATTGCTGAAAGTGAAAGGTATAGTGATGGTCACTCATCGTAAACAATATGAAAATATCTTCCATTGTTTTCCCCTCAGGATGGAAGGATTCACAACTTTGATATCATTTTAAAGTCCCCCTTCTATCAGTTATATGGTATGGGAATTTTGTCAAACAATTAGTTTGTAAACCTCCCTTTTTAGTCTGTTGTTATGGTTCATGTCTTTCATCAAACAATTTGTTGACATGATAGAAACCCACTGTAAAGACCCCTTGTTGTTGTTGTTATGTTTTATCTTTTCTGATATGGCTAAGGATTTGATCAAACAGTTAAAAGGTTGTTGATAAGTTTTAGAGTTTATTGTTGGTTTAGAGTTTTTCTCAAACAATTTGGTGCAAAACAAAATTCAAACAGTTTACTACAGTCCCATAAAGGTATTGGAACAAACAAAGTTTGCTTTCATTCATTATAGGAGCAATGATAAAATTGATATAAAACAACAATACTTTATTCAGGATGCTAGTATAGCAAATAACCCGACAAATACAATTATAATAATTATTCTCTTATTATGTTCTAACAACAAGAATACTAAGAAAATAAATAAGAAACATTATTAATTCTGACTTGTAGGTAACAACAGAAAAAAACCAAAGAGTACAAGTCTGATATATGTCTCCTTTCTTCCCCGGGTACTATAACCAATGGTTATAAACCGATGATTTGGGCATGATACGAAGGAAAAATCTCAGCTAAGTGTTGGATGCTCGATATATGTTAGATCAACACCCTATGAAACCGACGAACTGTTGAAAATTGAAAACAATCCTCTTATAATTGATATATAGGTAAGGGAAGCCTTTAAAATATGACACGACCCCCCTTTGAGGATGTTATCAATGGTACAATTTATCAATTGATGGAATGATCTAGCAATATTGATTCAACCCTTCTTAAACCCTCCTGAACTGTAGAAAATAGAAACAACTTTTTTTGGTGCTTCTTATTTCTGATAATGGTGATGTCGTCCTTCTATAAATTTCCCGCAAGCTATAAAAATAGTGCAACCCTCCTCAAAGGCCACAATTTAGTACAAATTGGTGCACCATCCCTTTATTGATACACACAACTTCCATTAGTGGGTTTGGCCCCCTTTTAATGCTGCCAAGAACTGAGAATATATGGGGCAATTCAAATAGAGAGACAAGGGTGAATGTAGGATGATTGATCTACGCATAAGGACTTCCACAAACCCCAACAATCTAAGAATGACCATAATCTATCAAAATATGATGAATGTAAACTATGGTACCACAATCCCCATCTGAAGAAAAAATAAATTGATCTCTGAAATGATAGAATCCAAGTGGAAGATCTGAATGATATTTCCCACCAAATGGCTAGGGTGGAATATTTCACCACCCAAACCTAATCATCTAGGGTGGAATATTTTACCACCAAAACCAATCCACAATAAGGGTTTTGCTCCATAACCCCAAGGAAAGCCACATGAGCTTATCTCCAATTCAATTTGTAATATCATCAATCACAATGAGAGAATGAAATCCTAATTCTCCTTTATATCCCATTTACATTTTTCCCCTCAAGTGACTTTTTAATTTGTCTTTAGTAAAATAAATTTATTAATTTATTAGACCCGTTTACTCCAAAAAGTGATTTATTTGAATTTAAATCATTTCTAGACCTTGGAAGTCACTTTTCATCATCTAAACATTAAGATAGTTTCCTCTCGGTTCCAACGAGCTATTACACTAAGGTGCCCCTCTTAGATAATTTATTAAAATGACAACCTTAGTGAAATCCATTAAATAATGCTCAATAATACTCCCAATTTACGAGAATGGTCGAAATGCATCAAAATCAAAATATAAATGTGCAAGAGTGATGTCGATGATAAGAAATGATAAACAAACCTATGAAGGGATAATATAACCCCTATAAACCATCTGGGATCACTGGTAACATCAAATCACCACTCTAATCAGGCTGAAATAAACCCATAAAGTAATCTCCATTTGTAGAGCAAGGGAACCTGGAAATGGGGACATTATATTCCTTCCTTCCCAAAGATTCTTTTTCCTCAAGTAATGCCATCAAAACCATACAATCAATAAGTTGAACCAAACTGGAACTGAGAATGATCCTAAGGTCCCAAACCATCATGGAAGATGTGAAGCACCCTATGCTCAAAGCATTGTCCTGCAAAGTACTAACACAAGAGGCCACCTAAATACTACCGATAGGTAGATAAATCACGTATTGCAAAAGCCCAATAAACCACTTAGAGAGTGGCTCTTCTAGGGAACCAACCCAATGCACCATAAGATAAAATTATTGAAATTAAGGATTGTTTCTCTCATCTCTATCAACAATTGAACTTCCAAACAATGTAATCCCAGGGTCCCACCCTAATATTGAAAAGGAACCACTATGCCGATGCTATGCCAATATGAACATAAATATCTTCCCATTGTGCCAAAAGTGCATTCTCCTCTCCTAGACCCCCAAACTGACATACCTATAAGGGATAAACCCACTACCATGAATCATATCCTTCCAAGGAATCTCAGTGAAGTCAAAGTATGAAAATCCACTTCTAGACTCGATATTGGGTATCGATAAAGAAAATTTATCTCACCATATAGAATAAGTCTCGACATATCCTCTCATGACATCACAATAATTAAGAAAACCCATCGTTGTAAAAAATATATTAATATTCCTCAAAATTTGAAGCAATCTACAAATCGAATGAACTCTCAGGTCCTATAGCCAAACTAAAAGCCTACCATCCCAAATACCTATCGAATCAAGCTGTGCCACATTGATAACTATGTGAATCCAAATAAGACAAGTTTTTTACTCTTGTTTTTGTATGAAAAATCTTGGTGTAAATAAGGTATTAGGATTCAAGTTTGTGCCTACTAATCTTCCCAGCTTGTATCAACATGCACTTAGAATTTTTTTGTCCCAATCTCTTTCAATTTACTTAGGAAACCCATGGAGTATAAATACCTCCTTGAAAAAAAAACTATGTTGTTCGTGGTGCCTCATACTCCGATGGAATCATGAATAAAGATACCAAATTGGTCCACCGACCATCAATGATATAAATACAATCCCTGCCATAAACCTCTAGTAGACTTGTGATGAAATATGTCAACACACTCTCCCACTTTTGTTCTGGAATG
Source organism: Picea abies (assembly GCA_900067695.1). Lineage (NCBI taxonomy): Eukaryota > Viridiplantae > Streptophyta > Pinopsida > Pinales > Pinaceae > Picea > Picea abies. The sequence continues at coordinate 12,912 of CBVK0100097160.1, forward strand.
AGTATAGGCTACTACAATTCTGCTAGGTGGGTATGTTCTGAATCGTTCTACAGACAAGTCATGCACTCACTCATATGTCTCAACACATCATCCTTGAGACCCTCCCATGAGAACCTCTCTTTGATATGTTGGTAAGTCATGAAGTACCCAGGATTCCCTAGAAAGGGTTTATCATGTATATCCCTTATGCTCTCCTCCCTAAGTATGGCTTTAGAGAATAAGTATATTTTATATATGTAGTAGATAATTCCATCCACCACTTGGTACATGTCATCTTGAATGTGACCATCCATCAACTTGCAAGAAAATCAATCCTTGGAATATTCCACTAGAAGGCGGGACTTCCAATCAGCTGAAATCTCTATGAGCCAATCCAACATGGCCTAGATATCCTCTTGATGTACATGTACACCCTTCTCTCTATCATCCATATTCGATAGAACCTCAAATTAAAGTTAATATTTAAAGTGTATACTACACCATGAATCTCATTCATCATCTCATTGATCCTAGGTAAACCCAACTAAATGGTATTCTTGAAGCCTACGTTAGGGGGTCTCCCTGGAGGAATCTATCCAAACTCTTGGTCACACATATGTGGGATGAAATAAAAGTGATGAGCATACCCCACCATAAAATCCTCAAGAAAAAAGGATGGAACAACATTATGAACCAACATACTATCCTCAAAATAATCTTTCTCCTCCTTACACATTTTATCAATAACAATCTATGCATCACGAGTGTATATAACTGTATCATTCTTCTCCCCTTTAATATTACCTTGTTCATTCACTCCACTAGTGTCATCTAAACTTGGATCCTTTATTGATGTGTCCACATCTGTAATATACCCATTCCCACAATTAGTGGATGCATACACTTCCCTTTAGGCCGGTCCACTAGGTATATGCTCAATTGTCTCATCTGTAGCTATGAATTAAGCCTTCAATGGACTCTCCAAAAAAGGTGGCTCATGTTCTCAATGATGAAAACTATGTGTACAATAATAAAAAAATCGAATCATACCTCCCTTCAAGTTCTTGCAAATCTGAATGACCCTCGTGCTTGACCATCCCTCCTTGTTCTTGACCATCCTAGGAGTCCCTTCCCTCAAATCATGAGTACCAATAACATCCTCCTATATCATGACTACCAAAGATGACTAAGTATCTACTGTGGATGATGGAAAATTTTCCAAACTCAAATCCACACAAATATCATCATAGTCATCGTAATCATCATATGTAATCTCAACCTTCCCATCACATGTACTGGTGTTATCAACCTCATAGGACAACTCTAATGATATATTGGAGGATGATGTTTTTACAACCTCATTGCAGATCCCCTCAACATGAGTATATGCATTCACTTCCAAGAAGTCATTTGTCAAAATTCCTTCATTATATGAGGCATCCACGCCACCAACAAATTCATATTTGAAATTTTCCTTCTTCTTCCCAATTGATAAGTAATGCTCCAACCTCTCATGTTTCTTTGAAAATATTGGTATATTCTTTTAATTCTCTTGAGAAAGTTGTAACAATTCTGTGAAGAGTTCATGAGTTGTCTTCATCTTTCCTATGCACTATATGAAAACCTTTCTAAAACATTACCATTGTTGAAAGTGAAAGGCATAGTGTTGGTCACTCATCATAAAAAATATGAAATTATCTTCCACTAATTTCCCCTCATTGTAGCAGGATGCACAAGTTTGATACCATTTCAAAGTCCCCCTTCTATCAGATGTCCGGTACGAGACTTTTGTAAAATAGTTAGGATGTAAACCTCCCTTTTTGGTCCATTGTTATGGTTCATGACTTTCGTCAAACAATTTTCTTACATGCTAGAAACCCACTGTAAAGACCCCTTGTTGTTGTTATGTTTTATGTTTGCTGATATGGCTAGGGATTTTGTCAAACAGTTAAAAGGTTGTTTATAAGTTTTAGAGTTTATTGTTGGTTTAGAGTTTTTTTCAAACAGTTTGGTGCAAACATGTTTTCAAAAACTTTACTATAGTACCATAAAGGTATTGGAACATAAAGAGTTTTCTTACATTCATTATAGGAACAATGATAACATTGATAAAAATAAATAATACTTTATTCAAGCTTATAGTATATAAATTAAGCCATCAAATAAATAAAAAATATTATTGATTCTGACCTATAGGTAAGAACATGAAAAAACCAAAGAGTACAGGTCTGATATATGTCTCTCTTCTGCCTGGGGTACTACCAAAAATGGTCATAAACTTATGATTTGGGCACAATACGAAGGAAAAATCCCAGTCGAATGTTGGACGCTCAATATATGCTAGATCAACACCCTTTGAAACCCACGACCTGCTGAAAATGGACAAAATCCTCTTATAAAGATATAGGTAAGGGAGGCCTCCAGAAATATGACACGACCCCCCTTTGAGGTTGTTATCAATTGATAGAATGATATGGAAATATCGATTTGACCCTTCTTAAACCCTCCTGAACTGCAGAAAATAGAAACAAATTCTTCTAGTGCTTCCTACTACTGATAATGGTGATGTCTCCCTTATATAAATTTCCCTCAAGATATCAAAATAGTGCAGCCCTCCTCAAAGACCACGGTTTGGTACAAATTAGTTCACCCTCCCTTTATTGATACCCACAACTTCCAATAGTGGGTTTGACCCCCTTTTAATGCTGCCAATAACTGATAATATATGGGAAGATTCAAATAGAGAGACAAGGGTGAATTTAAGATGATCGATCTACACAAAATAAATTCCACAAATTGGAACAATATGATAATGACCACAATCTGTCAAAATATGATGATTGGAAACTATGGTACTGTTGATTAAGGTTGGTTGCCATTGATGTCAACCCTTGAAGAAAGCCCCACAGCATAAATGTTTGGGTAATGGACCCAAGATTGTTTGATGTAATGATGTCTCATTATTATCTTTTCATGGTTAATAAGAAGTAAATATGGATGAACTCCAAAGTGGTCCCCTTATGGTGAAAGCCCTCACGGGAAGACGCTTTGTGGAGTAAGAGAACCCATTCTTAATTGTGGAATAATGAGATGAAGGACAATGAATTTGTCAGGTAAAATATCCTATATGGATAGTTCTTGTCATTCCATTTCCAGTGGTGTGTGGAACACCACATAAATCCTCATGGTTAGAGAGTTATGGCCATGAGAAGTTGGAGACCCCAGGTTTGGGTAATGGAACCAAGTTTGTTTTATGGATAATGGTATGAGTTATGATATATTTTTAGTTAATACTATTATATATGGATAGTACATTCCATTTCATTTCTGGTGGTATGTGGAACGTCACATAACTCCTCACGGTTTGAGAGTTATGGCCTTACGAAGTTGGACAACCCTCTTATGTCATCTAGAAGCCTCAAAAGGTCAAAGTAGTCAAACTAGTTTAATTGATTTTAAAAGGTAAATAATAAAGTGAATTAATGAGTGTATTATAATTCAAAATGAATACAAAATAAATTATTTCAATAATAAATTTAATGGAGAAATTAGAAGTGGGTTAACCCTAAAATAAGGAAAGTGGGGTCAAGTGAACTAGAAGATGTTTTTAAGGAAGCTACTTGGAGAGTATAAATAATATGCAAGGCTCTCTCATTTTAATCACACTTGAGCATATTGAATATCTATAGGTGTCTGAGGTAACCAAGGATATCTAAGCCAAAATTTTGAGGGAAGGTGAAGAAAAGAAGGTTGAAATGCAAGGAAGGATAAATTCTTTTGATGGTGCTTTATAAGATCCAAATTTAGTGAAACCAAATGTTTTGGTTAGGGTACAGTCTATAGTATGTTGTGTCAAAGTTTCAGATCAATTCAACAAATATTCTGTCCAGGGCACGCTCTACAGGGTCACTCTCTAGAATAAGCCAGAATTCAACAAGTCTCTTGTTGTTGAAGTTAAGGAAGGTTTGCAAGAATGTGATCATATACACCAGGTCTATTATAGAGTTACAAATCAGATTTGGATGATGAAATTGATGAGGTATTTTGGTTGAGGTACATGTTGAGTACATGGTTGGGACAAGTAGTTGATAAGTTGGCACATACATGAGGTGTATAGTTGATGATGTTGGTACATATTGATGAGTCATAATTGATGAGTAGTTGACACATGAATTGTACATACTTGGTACATGGTTGGATGCACTTGTTTATGGTGCAGTTTGATTACATGTTATTTGATATAGGTTGGTGCATGGTTGATGCACTTGTTTATGGTACAGGTTGATTACAAGTTGAGGTACAGGTTGATGCATGGTTAATGCATGGTTCAAATTTATTGGTACAGGTTTACAATGATATATCTCATAGTGACAGGTTGACAGTGGTTCCATCATTCTACTTCTACTTCAGGGTGGAAGGACGGGGCAAGGAAAGGTGGTTGTAACCACCTTCCAGTTGTAGCCGAAGAACATAGGGGGTTGTAGCCTCCTTCTGGTTGTAGACAGATAATTGGGGAGTTGAAACTTCCCTCAGGTTGTATCCTGAGAAACTAGAGGGTTGGATCCTCCTTCCAGTTGAAGCTAGAAAACAAAGGAAGTTGGTGCTTCCAATGAATGTAATTCTTCAAGACATATAAGAAAAAACATTTCATGGTTTTCTCTCGATTTGGGTTTCCACATAAAACACTGGTGTACTTTGTATGTGTATATTTGTTCATTTGTTCATTGATTATTTATTCTGGAGTTATTGGATGATAATGCTTCATTGATATAACACTTGGATTATATGGTTAAAAAGGATTAAATTGCTCTATTACTAATTGACCCCCCCCCCCTTTCAGTAATCCAACAATTGGTATCAGAGTAGGTTCCTTCAGAAATCATTTTAACCACAGAAAGGTAGATCATGGAGAGTACCAAATCATATAAAAATGGAATACCACAGTTTGGTGGACATAAGTATGATTTTTGGAGCATAAGGATGAGGACATATATACAGGCATAGGTATTTCAAGTTTGGCAATCAATTGTAGATGGATACACATGACTAGCAGTTCCACCAACAAATGACAAAGCAGTAAAACTTGGTGAGAATAATTCCAAGCCACAAATGCAATTTTGAATGGTCTTAGTGATACGGTATTCACCAAAGTTGCACACTATAAAACCGCTAAAAATATTTGGGACAAGCTTCAAAATATTTATGAAGAAGATACAAAAGTTAAGGAAGAAAAGTTTCAGACTTGTAGAGGTCAGTTCAAACAACTAAAAATGAAGGAAGATGAAGATATCGAAGCCTACTTCTTATGAGTCGATGAAACAATGAATGCACTCATAGGATTTGGAGAATAAATTGAAGAATTTGTAATTGTTCAAAAGATACTAAGATCTCTTCCTATGAGATTCAACCCTAAGATATCAGCACTAGAAGAAACATTGGATCTGGACTCAATAAGCATGGACAAACTTCATGGAATCTTCACAGCATATGAAATGAGAAATGAGAAGGAAAATCTAGATGTAAAAGAAGCAACCTTCAAGGCATCCAAAAGATCAAAGCAAAAGAAAAAGGAACAAGAATAATATAGTAGCAACAGTGACACCTCGGAAGATGATAAAGAAGTGGCCAACTTCGTCAAAAGACTGAACAAGGGAACCAACGGTCGGTATAGAGGTAAGCTCCCTTTAATTTGTTTTAATTGTGATGGTGTTGGTCATTTTGCTAACAAATGTCCTCATAAGAAAAAGAGAAATTATGAAGGTTACTCAAAAGGAAAACAAACATATAAAGGTAAAATAACTACAAAGAAAGTTTTCAAGAAAATATTATACACCAAAGAAGGCATCTCATCATTAGGTGAAGATGAAGTTAGTGACAATGAGACAGGAAGAGTTCTATTCATGGCAGTAAAATAATCTGACAAAGAAGACTCCAAAGAAGAATATGAAGAAGCTGAAGAAGAATGTGAAGAAGTCAAAGAAGAAATTGAAGAGACAAAAGTTGACTATCAGGAAGAATTAATGTGTTCCATAGAAGTTATCAGAAGATAAAATAATAAAAAAAAGAAATTACAAGCATAACTAGACAAGAAAAATGACACTCGAGAACTAGAACAAATGATCACAAAATTGAAGGTTCAAATAGAACAAGATAAAAGAATTGAAGAAGCACTCAAAGAACAACTAGAAGAAAACGACAAGATCATTGGAAACTTGGAAGTAGAGGTTGTCACACTAAGAAAGGATATTCAAAAAAATATTATGCAGAATAGCTCAAAAGTTTTGGATGACATTATCAGCAGTCAAAAATCTCATCTTGACAAGTCCAGACTTGGATACAATTAGACAGAAAATGGATCAAGCTCCAAAACAACAGAGCAAGAAACAAATCCAAAGAGTTGTGCAGAAACAATCAAAGAGGATGGGAAGATATACAAGGAAGATTAGAGGGACACTCCTCCACCAAGAAGATTCAGATTTCCGAATCAACAATAGACAAATAGGCCTCAAGAAAAAAAAGGATTCATAAGAGCACCTCCTTTCAAAATATCTTCAACTCCCATGTATCAAACTATATTTTTTGGCTTATGTTATGCATGTAATAATTTTGGACATGAAGCTGTGAATTGCAGAGATAACAACAGTAACAGTAACAACTTTGAGAGTTATACACAAAAGGATTATTCAAGGAGACCTAGTGACACACAAAGAAGAAGTTACAATAGGTTTGGATATTTGAGAACTGAAGTGGAATGTTACAAATGTAACAATTTTGGACACATGGCCAAGGATTGCATAATGACAGTGCCTCTTAAAGAACCTCAACAGAATAACAATAGTCACAGACAAGAACATCAGAAAATGACATGGATAAGAAAGCAAGATCAGTATAATAATGAAGAATGCACAGTCGCTCTACAAGATAAGAAGAAGAAACATGGTTGGTATGTTGACAGTGGATGTTCAAAACACATGACAGGTGATAAAGACAAATTTCTTCCATTACGAAAAGAAAAAAATGGATCAGTCTCGTTCAGAAATGATAATTCATCCAAAATCATTGGAGAAGGCACAGTCTGAATCGAGAACAAGAATGAAAAGGAACAAAATGTTCTACTGGTAGAAGATATGAAACATAATCTTCTAAGTGTGAGTCAAATATGTGACCAAGGTCATAAACTTACTTTCTATTCAGAAAAGTGTGAGATAAGAAAAGAAGGTTAAGGGAAATTGGTCGATATAGCTGGAAGAACTTCAAACAACATATATGTGTTAAGTGAAATTGGAAATGAAAAGTTTTGTCTAAGAAAGGAAGATGAAATTTGGCTATGGCATAGAAGAATGGGTCACATGCATTTTTGTAACCTTGTCAAAGTCAGCAAAACAGAAGCAGTCAGAGAAATGCCCCAGATCACGAAACCAACCAACACTTTATGCAAGCATTGTCAACAAAGAAATCAAACAAAGACTAGGTTCAAATCAAAGGAATATTCAACAACAAGACCACTGGAAATTGTGCACACTGATCTAGTTGGACCAACTACAACAAAGGTCTTAAAAGGTGAAAAATAGTTTATGTTATTAGTTGATGATTATACAGGAATGACTGCAGTTTTCTTTCTCAAGAACAAGTTAGAAGATTTTGAAAACTTCAAGATATACAAGGAAATGGTTGAAAATGAGATGGATTCAAGAATCAAATGTTTGAGATCTGATAATGGAGGAGAGTTCACTTCAAAGGAATTTATGGACTACTGTAGTAGTCATGGAATAAAAAGGCAATTCTCTGTTGCTAGGACACCTCAACGAAATGGAGTTGTTGAAAGAAAGAATATGACAGTATGAGAAATGGCTCAAACAATTCTAATGGATTCCAAATTGACAAATATATTTTGGACATAGGTAGTGCATACAATAGTTCACATTCAAAACAGAGTAATGCTAAGAAACAACACTGATAAAACTCCCTACGAGCTATGGAAAAGAAGACCAGCAAATGTGAAGCACTTTAGAGTTTTTGGAAGCAAATGCTACATCAAAAGAGAAGATGGCTGAATGGGAAAGTTTGACTCTCGTGTGGACAAAGGAATACTTGTTGGTTACTCAAGTACAAGGAAAGCATACAAGTGTTACAATATAAGATTGAACAAAGTTGTGGAAAGCATCAACGTAACAATTGATGAAACAGACATACCAAAATCAAAGGAAGAAGAAAACAAATCAATGGAACAACTTTTCGAAGAAGAAGATGAAAAATAAGTAGAAGAGGTTGATGAAGATGAAGAGAATCTGACAGAAGTAGAAGAGCAAGTTCAGAAAGTATCAGAAAGTATCTCCAAAGACACCTAGCAAACTAGTACAAAAGAATCATCCTTTAGATCAGATTATTAGAAACAAATATGCAGGAGTTGAGACTAGAAGAAAAATATGTTCACCAGAACAAACACACCTAGCACTCTTATCTACAATTGAACCAAACTGTTTTAAAGAATCCAACAAGGATGTATTTTGGAATAAGGCCATGGATAAAGAATTGTATCAAATAGAGAAAAATGACACTTGGTAATTGGTTCCAAGACCAAAGAATAAGAATGTGATCGGCACAAAATGGATTTTCAAGAATAAATTGAATGAAGATGGACAAGTTACAAGGAACAAAGCTAGATTGGTATGTAAAGGATATGCACAGATTGAAGGAATCAACTTTGAAGAGACATTTTCCCCAGTTGCTAGAATGGAAGCAATCCGTTTACTTTTAGCTTATGCATGCTCCAAAATGTTAAAGTATATCAAATTGACGTAAAATCAACTTTTCTGAATGGGGACTTGAAGAAGAAGTCTACATTGAACAACCAAAAGGATTTCAGTTGTCAGAGAACACAGACTATGTATGTAAATTAAATGTGACTTCCCCAAAAACAAAATATTTTTGAAATTTAAAATTGCTGGAAATTTATTTCCATTTTTAGTAAATTCTAATTTGAATTTTTTTTTGTCATTTATGGCAATTCCGAATTTTGAATTTGGTAATTGTAATTAATTATTTTGACTGTTGGGCAGAGACTTGATTGAACCCAACTAACTATTTGACTATGACACTTGTATTGAAACATAATATTTTATATTGATTGCAAGAGGACAAATGGAACAACCATGTTAAATTTAGCTGACCATGACTCCATGAGTGGGGAACATGTTGGAACTACCTCTGGGCTGATTATTACAAGTGGCAAATCAGTGATTTGGCCATTGGCAGCCCCTGAACATTAGGGATTTAGAAAGATGCGAAAATTCCCAAGGGAGGGATTAAAAACTTGGGAAAAATTGATAAATAACATATGCGAGGAGGCAGGATGTTGCCAAGTATGCTGGGGAAAAGAGAAAATTGATTCTTTTTTTTCTTGCTGTTATGAGCATTGCTGAGTAAGTGTGAGGCAAGAGGATAACTGTTGGAATTGTGGACATTGTTGAGGAGGATTTTTCCAAATTCTCCCTCATGGATTCATGGTCAGGCTAGGGGGTGAATCGGGAAAGAAATTTTGACTGCCTATTCTACGGTTGGGAGAAACGTGGTTGTTCCCTTTGTCTTCCCATGAATTGGTTCAGATATGTTAAATCTCCTCCTTCTTTGTTTTGAATGATTTTTGTATATTTGATATCACACATCTATTCATGCTAAGTTGAAATCATTTCCATGGATGATATCTATTCATGGTATGAAGTTTATAATCAAAGACCAATTCTGGAACAGCTCCTTCTGAAACTAAAATTCTAGACATAATCCATCTAGGTGTAAATGAACTTGAAGGAACATATATGTCTGCAAATGTATGTGTATTTCTGTAGTTGAAATATTAGACAAGACCTATATATGAATAATTGAAGTTGAGCAAGTCTTTCCTCATATTACATATAGACTTATATATGTATTTATTTACAATATACATCAATATGGTTGCAGTTAGTACCGTGTATAGGTTTTATTAAATGAAGATCTAATGGTTGCAATAGAAACCCCACTTACACAGAGATTCGCGGTCATAACACTTGAACAAACAAATGATGCCATCTACCTATTGTATAAATAAAATTATTAAATCGAAGAGTCTGAAACTCTCCTTAAACCCTGTTATAGAACCAAGCGAAGTTAGATAAGTACACTACTCTGTTATAAGATAATACATAATTGATATTTTGGCATTCGGGATTTTCTTGTTACATATATGTGGAGTTCTTTTGCTTTACTAAACATCGAAACCCAAAATTTTTGGGCCCACACCCTAATCTCTTTTCACAATTCGACATTTCTTATCTCTTTTTGTTTGTGCATCAGGTGTTCGTAAACCCCGAAGTTCCGAACCCTGAAACCCAGAAGTGTTGGTCCCACATTCCTTTCACTTTTCGCATTTCAGGAGTTGTTGTTTGTTGGTGTTTGGGCATTTGAAATCATGAAATCCCGAACCCCGAAAACCCGAAGTGTGAGGCCCACAGTAATTCCGCATTTCACGTTTCGACAAACAACGTGGTCTTTTGTTTTTTTGTGTTCAACATTTGTAATCGCCGAAACTCGATTGACCTCTGTTTTTTCACAAAACTATAGGAACATAGTAGGGATTACTTATAGGAACAACTCTAATACTATAATGAATGGACTGGTATAAACGATGGATGATATTCATCCGGGATAGTGGTAGAATAGAAATAACAGATCATATTACAAGTCCCTGTGTATAGGGCATGACAAGTACATAAATTATTGTATATGAAAGTATTAAGAAATTATGATATCCGGGTATGCAAATACTTGGGATGTAATTATGTATGAATTATAATTGAAAGAATTGCAAAATTATCTACAGGAAAACCTACAGTACACAGAGTATAGAAAATTTCAATAGGTATTCAAAAGAATTTGTAAGTCGATTTGGTCTAATTTCTACATGTTAAAGCACTGGAATAAATTGGAAATAACATTGTTTAACACAGGGAAAATTCTGGAATGTAATATGAAGGGCGCGAAATCCCCAATTGAAATGAAAAAATTATGGAACCCTTAAGTTTACATATACTCATAAATGATTGTGTCCTGTGGAGGCATAAGCCAGAGTCACGAACTGTGAGTTCGTCGACCCTGGACCCAGTTTCATGTACACTTGACAACCCTCCTAATTGTTTAGAGTCCCTTGGAGGATGAAGTTTGTTAAGCTCAAGAGAGGTAGTGCATATCAGCACAGGCCCTCTGTGAGGCAAACCGAACCCATAACTCCCTAAGTCCTGGACAATCTTAGGAAGGATCACATTGTTGTGTGCAAGAACCCTGCATAGAGTGCAGAGGTCAAGAAACCCATTGGAGGTTTCAAAGCGTATGAAATATCAAGAGTGACAAATAGACGTGATCGAAATTGTTTTAGTGTGAATAACTTTCGGCATTTAAGCATTCGGGAAACCAGAGGGCAAGACACCTCGTCTTCGCAAGTCGCAAAATCCTGGTATATGAAACCCCGATGCACTTTATGGATGAGCTGGTTTAGTGTGATTAAGTTTCGACATTTCGACAACCAAGAAACCAAAGGGCAAGACCCCTCGCCTTCACAAGTCGTGAAATCCTGGTATACGAAACCCCAATGCACGATTAAGATTGAGTGTATTTCAACACCCTTAAGCTCAGGAGGGATAGTGACCGTCAGATCCAGATCAACGAGGATCGTTGATCTCATACATGAATTTCCCATATCGGAGTTTGTGGAATGGAGTGACCAGTGGTTTGGGTCGTTGTATTTCGAACTCCCGGTTATCGAAATCTTGATACAGCCAGGACCATCGAATCAGGGGAAGATTCGCAGCCTTCGACCTCATCGAAGGTAAGATTTCAGGTTTCGGGGTTTGAAGAGTCGAAATACTTGACTCTCTTGCATCACTGAGTTGTGAAATGAGAAAGGCACCTCTTGGCTTGGCCTGTGGTCATAACCAACGATCACATGGAGGTGGATAAGGGAAGAGCTAGCCTACACTAGGCCCCATAGGAATTCGGGGATTCTATCCCTTGAGAAAGAGAGAAAATCTTATTTTTGTCGTAGTGGGTATGTGACAAATGTTATTTACATATGGAAAGAATTATGGAATCATGAATCTCAAGTCCTCCATAGTTCAAGTTCAGTATAGTATGTGTATGATACGTATAAATGTTTGGAAGATTTAGGACTTACGTAAATGTTAGAGTAATGGATGGTTAACTTAGCATGACTTGGACAGCTATAGGTGGGTTGAATAAAATGTCAACATGGGTAACCATAATATAAGAAACTTATTAGAATTTAAAAAAAAAAAAAAAAATGGTCATCTTATCCTAAGAATGAATCTATCAAGTTATTTAGGATTAATGTTCGGAGAAGATTTTTTTTTTTTTTTGGTGAATTTGAGGTACATTACATATGGTATCAGAGCAAAAGCTACAACTCTGGGCCTGAACAAGGCCACATTAGCCACTTAGTATTTTTTTTCCGATTATGTAAAACTAAATAAATCTTATGGTTACAAACAAAAATCCCTTTCTGTTTTTGTAAATTATGGCAGCTCAGGAAGGTGCAAAAATCAGGATGGAAGGAAATTCACAACAAGGACCTCCTGGATATCCAAGACAGAACAGTGATGGAAGTTCACCCATAGAGGTGTTGGAAACAATGAGGAATCTTATTGTTGAACTACATGTTTTCAAGGCTAATGATGAAAAGTTGCAGAAAGCACAACAGGAACAACAAGAGATAAATGAAGTCCTGTTGCGTAGTATAGTAACCAAGAAAAGCCCAAAAAGATGATAACCATGATGAAGTAGTCAGAAAAAGAGCCTCCAATAATTCTGGAACGGAAACAGAAAAAGGAGACAGTTCGTCTGAAGGGACACCTTCAATTGAAGACAAAACTATACCAAACAGAAAAAGAAAACAAGTAGACCACCTTGAAGGAGAATTTAAAAAGATTAAACCAGCTACCTTTGATGGAGAATCCAGGACAGGAGAAGAAGTTGAGGCATGGTTGTTGGACATCAAAAAATACTTCCAGATATACAACTATTCCAACAACATGAAGGTCAGAATGACCATCTACAATCTGAAGGGGAAGGCCAACATTTGGTGGCAGGACCTGAAATTGTCCAAGGGCCTAAAGGCGAAACAGTTGGAATGGTCCGACTTTAAGAAGTATTTTAAGAAACAATACCTTTCTGAAAGCTATTATGAAAGGAAAATGAAAGAATTTTACGAGTTACGACTCAGACAGATGACGATGGAGGACCTTATAAATAAATTTCTGGAACTACTAAGGTTCGTACCATACATCTGGGAGGATAAGGTAAAAATCCAGTGATTCTTAAGCTGTTTACCACAGGCCTACCGGGACAAAATTGATTTTGACAACCCCAAATCCTTGAGTGAGGTATTCAGGAAAGCACGAATGTGCTATGACCAGTATAAACAACGGGTAGAGTTTCCCAAGACCTGGAAGGATAAAAAGCAAGATCGAATGAACCAATGGAAGAAGGGATACTAGCCAACTCCTTATCAGAATACAATAAAAAGTTTCACAAGGAAGGATTTTCACTCCAATCATCCGAATACGCAAGGTAGTGGTAAACCGGTAAACCTGGGAATGAAGAAGTTTGGGGACAACTCTCGTGAGCCATTAAAGTGTTGGGAGTGTGGAGAGCCTCATCTAAGGTGGAACTGTCCACATTTAATTGCAGCAAACGGAACTTATGTTCACAATTTGCAGGAAGCCTCGATAGTGGGAGACGTGGGTAGAAGTCTGCATCGGATAAATGCAGCCATAGATGGTCGACAAGCTGACCACTAGTCCTCGGTGGTAGAAATCAAAGGTAAAATCAATGACACTTGAATTTCTGTTTTTATTGACCCTGGAGCTACGTTAAGTTATATTACTCCTAATATAGTAGAGTCGAATAAACTTAAGAAACTGAAGCACGCAAAATCATGGCTGGTACAACTAGCAATAGGTACTAAAAGCAAAATAGTTGACTTTATTTCTAATTTTGAGTTCAACTTAGGTGGTCAAAAGATAAGGACCAATCTGAACATCTTACCACTAGGATCTTATGATATGATTATTGGGATGGATTGGTTGGAACAACACAAAGCAGTACTAGACTGTTATACAAAGATACTTAGCTATAAAGATGATTTTGGCACTATTAGAACAACCCAATGCATACCAAAACCTGTATCAGTCAGACAAGTTTCAACGATGCAACTCAAGAAATGTATGAGAAAGGGATGTCAAGTTTATGCCATCCAAGTGATGAATCTATTAGAAAAACAAGATAAGCCAAAGTTAGAAGACTTTGTTGTCCTATGTGAATTCAGAGACATGTTTGTGGATGAGATATCGGAATTACCTCCTAGAAGGGAATAGAATTTTCCATAGACCTACTACCTGGTTCAGCCCCTATCTCAAAATCACCTTACCGAATGAGTCTACCAAAATTGACAGAATTAAAAATCCAATTATAGGAATTGTTGGACAAAGAGTATATCAGACCGAGTGTTTCACCATGGGGGGCACCAATCCTCTTTGTGAAAAAGAAAGATGGTACTCTAAGGCTATGTATCAATTATAGACAACTGAACAAAATGACCATTAAGAACAAATACCCCTTACCAAGGATAAATGATATGTTCGATCAAGTTGGTGGGGCCAAGATCTTTTCAAAATTGGATTTATGATCCGGTTATCATCAAGTTAAGATAAAGGACGAGGACATAAACAAAACAACTTTTCGAACAATATATGGACACTATGAGTTTGTAGTCATACCTTTCGGACTCACTAACTCACCAACCACATTTATGTGCTTGATGAACAACATTTTCAGTCAGTACTTAGACAAGTTCGTAGTAGTATTTATCGATGATATTCTGGTCTATTCTAAAAAGGAGGAGGAACATGATGAACACTTAAGAATAGTTCCGCAAATATTAAGGAAATACAAACTATACGCAAAATTCGACAAATGTGACTTTTATAAAAACTAAATACAATATTTAGGACATGTCATTTCCTCAGAAGGTATTTCCGTAGACCTGACAAAGATAAAAGCCATTATGGAATGGCTAGTACCTAAGGATATGGCAGATATCTGGTCATTCATGGGAATCGTCGGATATTATCAGAGATTTATAGAAGGGTTTTCCAAGATAGCCTACCCTATCACGTCACTACAAGAGAAAGGAAGCAAGTTTAACTGGTAGCAAAATTGTCAAGACAACTTTAACAAGCTGAAAGAATTATTGACATCAGCACCCATTTTGAAGGTAGCAGACCCAGATAAAGACTTCACAGTTTGTGTTGATGTAAGTAAAGAGGGACTAGGTGGTGTCCTAACTTAGGAAGGGCACGTGATTTGTTACGAGTCTCAAAAATTAAAAGAACACGAGCAAAATTATGTCACTCATGACTTAGAATTGGCAGCAGTAATACATGCCTTAAAAATGTGGCAACACTATATAATGGACAAAAAATTCCTATTATTGACAGATAATAGCGGGGTGAAATATATGTTTAACCAACCAGATATTAATGCAAGACAAGCAAGGTGGCTAGCCTTCTTGAGCGAATTCGACTTTGAGGTCAGACATATCAAGGGTAAGGAAAATAAAGTAGCAGACACTTTAAGCAGAAGAGTCCATGGGTTATTTGAGATAAAGATCAGCAGGGCAGAAAGTGATCTGGAACAAAGAATAAGGACGACAGGTATTAACAACAGAAATTACACTAAGAGAGTGACAGAATTACAAAACAAGATCGCCAACTCTGACAAACCAGATCTAAGCATTGACAAGAAAGGACTATTATGACTTAAAAACAGACTTTACATACCAGATTCAACAGAATTGAAATAAAATAAAAATTGGACGAAGTGCATAAGAAACCATATTCTGGCCATCCAGGTTACCAGAAAACAATAACAACACTTAGAAAACTATTTTTCTAGCCTAGTATGAAGGGAGAAACAACAGAATACTTGTCTAGGTGCCAAGATTGTTAGCAGGTTAAGGCCGAGCACTAGCATCCAACCGACCTATTACAGCCATTACCAGTACCAGAATGGAAATGGGAGACTATATCACTGGACTTTATAACAGGTTTTCCTAAAAATCAGAAACATAATGATTCTATCATGGTTGTAATTGATAAAATTAGTAAGTCTGCACACTTTATTCCTGTAAAGTCTACTTTTAAAGCTATAAACATTGTTGAAATATTCACGAAATAAATTTTTAGACTACATGGTATTCCTAAAATGGTGATTTTAGATAGAGACGTAAAATTTAGATCTGCTTTTTGGAAGGAATTGTTTGCAGGGCTAAACACTTGAATTTCAGTACAAGATATCATCCACAAACAGATGGACAAACCGAAAGGACAAACCAAATCATAGAGGATATGCTTCGCATGTACGTAAGAACAAAACCAAACAAGTGGGAAGACTACCTACACTTGGTAGAATTTGCATATAACAATGGGTACCAAACTTCGGCTAAGTTAAGCCCTTTCGAAATACTGTATGGTAGAAAGTGTACGACTCCAACTAGATGGGATAACCTGGGTGACAGACTCATGATTGGACCAGAGATGCTCCAAGAAATGGAGAACATGGTAAGAAAGGTACAACAGAACTTGAAAGAAGCATAGGACAGACATAAGAGCTATGCAAATCAGAAACGAAGACACTTGGAATTTCAAATAGGAGACCATGTTTATTTGAAGGTCAAGGCCCGAAAGAGCTCGTTGAAGTTAGGGAATTGTGCCAAGTTGAGACCTAGGTTTTGTGGGCCCTTCGAGATACTAGCTTGAATTGGACCTGTAGCATATCAACTTGCACTTCCAACTAATCTAAGAATTCATAATGTATTTCATGTTTCGTTGTTGAAAAAGTATATTCATGACCCTACTCATAGGATTGATTGGAACTTGGTGTAGGTGGAACCCGAAGGTGAGTTCCAGGTGGAACCCCTGCGCACTCTGGACCGAAGAGAAATAACACTTCGGAACAGAGCCATCGCTCAGGTAAAGGTGCAATGGAAGCACTTTAGTCTTGAGGAGGCCACTTGGGAGTTGGAGGGAGATTTGCGGAAATCTCATCCAATCCTATTCCAGAAAAGGAACAAACACCGAGGACAGTGTTTTACTGAAGGGGGAAAGGATGTGACATCCCCCAAAACAAAATATTTTTGAAATTTAAAATTGTTGGAAATTTATTTCCATTTTTAGTAAATTCGAATTTGAAATTTTTTTGCCATTTATGGCAATTCTGAATTTCGAATTTGGTAATTGTAATTAATTATTTTGACTGTTGGGCAGAGACCTGATTGAACCCAAATAACTATTTGACTATGACACTTGTATTGAAACATAATATTTTATATTGATTGCAAGAGGACAAATGGAACAACCATGTTAAATTTAGCTGACCATGACTCCATGAGTGGGAAACATGTTGGAACTACCTCTGGGATGATTATTACAAGTGGAAAATCAGTGATTTGGCCATTGGTAGCCCCTGAAAATTAGGGATATAGAAAGCTTCGAAAATTCCCAAAGGAGGGAAAAAAGACTTGGGCAAAATTGATAAATAGCATATGCGAGGAGGCAGGACGCTGCCAAGTATGTTGGGGAAAAGAGAAAAATGATTATTTTTTTGCTTGTTGTTATGAGAACTGCTGAGTAAGTGTGAGACAAGAGGATAACTGCTAGAATTGTGGACATTGCTGAGGAGGAGTTTTCCAAATTCCCCCTCATGGATTCATGGTTAGGCTAGGGGGTGAATCGGGCAAGAAATTATGACTGCCTATTCTACAGTTGGGAGGAACATGGTTGTTCCCTTTGTCTTCTCGCGAATTGGTTTAGATATGTTAAATATCCTCCTTCTTTGTTTTGAATGATTTTTGTATATATGATATCACGCATCTATTCATGCTAAGTTGAAATAATTTCCATGGATGATATTTGTTCATGGTATGAAGTTTATAATCAAAGACCAATTCTGGAACAATTCCTCCTGAAACTAAAATTCTAGACAAAATCCATCTAGGTGTAAATGAACTTGAAGGAACAGATCTGTATGCAAATGTATGTGTATTTCTATAGTTGAAATATTAGACAATACATATCTATGAATAATTGAAGTTGAGCAAGTTTTTCCTCATATTACATATAGACTTGTATATGTATTTATATACGATATACATCAATATGGTTGCAGTTATTACCGTGTATAGGTTTTATTAAATGAAGATCTAATGGTTGCAATAGAAACCCCACTTATAGAGAGATTCGTGGTCATAGCACTTGAACAAACAAATGATGCCAATAGGTAACCATCTACCTATTGTATAAAGAAAATTATTAAATCGAAGATTCTGAAACTCTCCTTAAACCCTGTTATAGAACCAAGTGAAGTTAGATAAGTCTGCTACTCTGTTATAAGATAATATAGAATTGATATTTCGGCATTCGAGATTTTCTCGTTACATATATGCGGAGTTCTTTTTATTTACCAAACACCAAAACCCGAAATTGTTGGGCCCACACCCTAATCTCTTTTCACTATTCGACATTTCTTATCTCTTTTTGTTTGTGCAGCAGGTGTTTGTAAACTCCGAAGTTCCAAACCCCAAAACCCTGAAGTGTTGGTCCCACATTCCTTTCACTTTTCGCATTTCAGGAGTTCTTGTGTGTTGGTGTTTGGGCATTTGAAATCGCGAAATCCCGAACCATGAAACCCTGAAGTGTGGGGCCCATAGTCTTTCCACATTTCGCGTTTTGGAAAACAGTGTGGTCTTTTGTTTTTTTTAGTTTGGAATTTGTAATCACCAAAACCCAATTGACCTCTGTTTTTTCACAAAACTATAGGAACATAGGAGGGACTACTTATAGGAACAAATCTAATATTGTAATGAATGGACTGGTATAAACGATGGAGGATCTTCATCTGGGATAGAGGTAGAATAGAAATAACAGATCATATTACAGGTCCCTTTGTACAGGGCATGACAAGTACATAAATTATTATATATGAAAGTATTAAGCAATTATGATATCCGGGTACACAAATACTTGGGATGTAATTATGTATGAATTATAATCAAAAGAATTACAAAATTATCTACAAGAAAACCTATAGTACACAAAGTATAAATATTTCAATAGGTATTCATAAGAATTTGTAAGTTGATTTGGTCTAATTTCTACATGTTAAAGCACTGGAATAAATTGGAAATAACATCGTTTAACATAGGGCAAATTCTGGAATGTAATATGAAGGGTGCGAAAGCCCCAATTGAAACGAAAACATTATGGAACCCTTAAGTTTACATATACGCATAAATGCTTTTGTCCTTTGGAGGCATAAGCCAGAGTCACGAACTGTGAGTTCATCGACCCCAGACCCAGTTTCATGTACGCTTGCCAACCCTCCTAATTGTTTAGAGTCCCTTGGAGGATGAAGTTTGTTAAGCTCAGGAGAGGTAGTGCAGATTGGCACATGCCCTTTGCGAGGCATACCAAACCCAGAACTCCCTAAGTCCTGGACATGCTCAGGAAGGATCACACCATTGTGTGAAAGAACCCTGCATGGAGTGCAGAGGTCAAGAAACCCCTTGGAGGTTTCAGAACGTATGAAAGCTCAAGAGTGACAAATAGATGTGATCGAAATCGGTTTAGTGTGAATAAATTTCGGCATTTCGACATCCAGGAAACTAGAGGGCAAGACACCTCGTCTTCGCAAGTCATGAAATCTTGGTATATGAAACCCTGATGCGCTCTGTGGATGAGCCGATTTAGTGTGATTAAGTTTCAGTGTTTCGACAACCGTGAAACCAAAGGGCAAGAACCCTCATCTTCACAAGTCGTGAAATCCTGGTATATGAAACCCCGACGTGCGATAAGACTGAGTGTATTTCAACACCCTTAAGCTTAGGAGGGATAGTGACCGTCAGATCCAGATCAATGAGGATCGTTGATCTCATACACGAATTTCCCATATCGGAGTTCGGGGAATGGAGTGACCAATGATTTGGGTCACTGTATTTCGAACTCTCGGTTACTGAAATCCCGATACGGCCAGGACCATCGAATCATGGGAAGATTTGCAGCCGACGACCTCATCGAAGGTAAGATTTCGGGTTTAAGGGTTTGAAGAGTCGAAAGACTTGACTCTCTTGCATTACTTAGTCACGAAATGTGAAAGGTGCCTCTTGGCTTGGCCTGTGGTCGTAACCAACAATCACATGGAGATGGATAAGGGAAGAGCTAGCCTGCGTTAGGCCCCATAGGAATTCGACGATTCTATCCCTTGAGAAAGAGTGAAAATCTTATTTTTTCCATAGTGGGTATGTGACAAATTTTATTTACATATGGAAAGAATTCTGGAATCATGAATCTCAAGTCCTCCATAGTCCAAGTTTAGTATAATATGTGTATGATACGTATAAATGTTTGGAAGATTTTGGGACTTACAAAAATGTTAGAGTAATGGATGGTTAACTTAGTATGACCTGGACACCTATAGGTGGGCTGAATAAAATGTCAACATGGGTAACCATAATATAAGAAACTTATCAGAATTTAATAATAGAAAAAAAAAAAAAAACTTTCATCTTATCCTAAGAATGAATCTATCAAGTTATTTAGGATTAATGTTCCGGAGTTTTTTTTTTTTTTTGGTGAATTTCAAGTACATTACATTAAAGAAGGCATTATATGGTCTAAAACAAGCTCCTAGAGCATGGTACTCCAGACTGGATAAGTATCTGTAGTAGGCAGGGTTCAGAAAAGGACATGTAGACAACAACCTCTACATCAAGGTAAGTCAAGATAATATTTTATTAATTGAAGTTTATGTTGATGATATTATTTTTGGTAGTGATGATGACAGGTTAAGCTAGAAATTTGCAAACGACATGAAGAATGAATTTGAAATGTCATTACTTGGAGAACTATCCTTATGAATTTGAAATGTCATTACTTGGAGAACTATCCTTCTTTCTGGGACTTTAGATACGTCAAAGAAACCAAGGAATTTTGAATTCTTTTTGACAAATGGACATGTAAGACGTGAGATCGGAAGAGCGGTTCAGCAGGAATGCCGAGACCGATCTCG
>CBVK0100097161.1:0-34055 GCA_900067695.1 Picea abies
CGATCTCACGTGAATACTTCGTGTTGTTCCGGAGTCTGTACTTAAGTCTAGAAAGTACAGGGTCTAGGCATTCGAAAGTGGTGTGAAAGATAAAAAAAAGGGGGAGGATCAACCTTCGGGAAAGGAAGCTAAGGCTGATTTCTACATTGCCTCTGTCTTGCTTCCAAAAGTTCCTGGATACTTATATCCCATTCAATGGCGGCCCATTAACGTTCAAGTTCTACCTAGGTGGTGGTTGTTTTAAGTATGGTGTCGAAAAGGTTCAAAGCGATGGTGGTTTGATCCGACAAGCTGGGTTCAATATTGGGTTGTATGGCAATGGGAAAAGTCATAGAGGAATAGGGAAAGTTAAAGGAAAGTTCAAGGTTTAGGATGCTGCCTCAATTTTTGGATTGTATAAAGAGTACTCTCAAATTTGAAATCACAGATAGAATGCAAACCAAAGGCCTTTTCCTGTAACTAAGTTAACTTTTTAATAAATCATGTGAGAAACGTGAGAAAAAATTAAGCTGTCTATAATGCGAGGCTCCTATCAAGGGAGAATCTCACCCTGTAAACAGAAGAAGAAAAAGACAAGAAGAAATCTGATGACGCATAAAATATAAAAATATAAAAAATTCATAGGTCTTGTACCTGTTGATAGTCGATACAGAGGAAAAACTGCAAACAATTAGACGTCTAAAAGTTGATCACCACATTAGAGGTTATACTATTTTTTTTTTTTAAGTATAGTATAATATATTAGGATCCTTCCAAAACTGAGGCAAAGTTACAAGAGGCAGTGATAGTCATGCTGTAATAGCTGGACTGCCCTAACAGAGGGGAAACCAGTCCAGCCAGCAATAGAGTTCAGCAACAGTAATAAGACAAGCTAATAAAAAGTTGTCCTTAGAAGACTGTTCATCAACTAAAAACACTACAGACATAGACAAAATAAAACACTACAGATTCAGACACCTGGTGGATAGTCCGGCCACATGGCCTGGAGGTCTGCAGTCCAGGTCTCCTCCTCGATATAAGTCACCTCATCTGCCCACTGTCGGTCCACCTGCATTTTGGCCTTGGTTCCAACAGCCTTTGTAGTCTCACTTTGCCCCTGGACCCCTACCGAATCTTTCTGTACTGCACCGCATTCCTGCACGCCCTGTACTTGTTTCGTCTCTGAAGAGCATTGTGGCCTATCATGCCCACCACCTAGAGCGGCCCTGGGATCCATCGAGGGGGTCGCTTCTGCCACATTGGAGGAGAAAGTTGCTTGCATGGAGGCGAGCATCTAAAGAAAGAGCTCCACCTGCTCATCAATTGCTTGCAATCTGAACTGGAGATCCGCCACTCCCTGGCGAAGCTCAAAAACTAGGCCATAGAGAATGTCAAGGCTAAATTTAAATTGCTCGCTGGTAAAAGAGTCATCATCCTCATGCCTGTTGTGCGGAGGACACTCACCGCACGAGCTTCTCGGAGGGTCATGGGTCGGTGTGGGGGCAGTGAAAGCCTTCATGGGGTACAGGAGGGAGCTCGCCAGTCTAGGCATTAATGCTAAGCCTCCCAATTGCAAGTTCGTCGGTTCCTGAAGGGGGGCCAAGAGATGCGTTGACTGGGGTGGGGGGGAGGAGTCTTCAGAAGGTGAGTTGAGGGGAGAGACCGGGGGCCGACAAGGCTTCCAGGGAGATCCCCTCCTCGGCCTTCCCCTAGGATGCGTCATAAGGAAGAGGTGGTTACCGGCCTGCGAGAGCAGATACACGACACAAAGGTGTGTGACCTGGTGATGAGTAGAGGTTGCATGGAACCGGAGAGAGCTATCCTGAAAGAGTCCTGGCCTCCATGGATGCATAGGGGAGGGTCCTTCAGCCTGTGAATAGGGACGGGACAATACCATAGCTTCGTAAACCAAACAGTGATGCAGATATGGAGAGGAGTGCATAAATGCGCTCTCTAATCACCTTAATGACTATTTAAACTGATGGGAGGGTGACGGGCTGTGGCACAAGCCCGTCACGTGTCTCAGTGCCATGGTGGCTAACGCCTTCCCTCTCCCTCCGCCACATGCCCCGTACTAACACCCCATCCGAGGAGACATCCACCAATTCCGCTTTGTGGATGCATTGCTGGAGAATCGAGTGATCATGATCCTAGGCTGAGTTGCAATGGAGGTCTGGACCACTCCAATTGGTACCCAGATTAGCTAGTTCATCCGCGACTTGATTTTCTTTCCTCCTTACATGTGCAGGAATGATAGCCTAATTTGGTTTCATTAGATCTGCAATGAATTTTCAGGCCGTGTGAGAGTCTCCAGCTTGGCGAAATTCTGTCTGGATTGGCCCCATTTATGATCCTTCGCAGTAGGTCAATGATGACTTGTGAGTCCCCCTCGACAATTACCTTGGCAAAATTGTTTTCCCTGGCCAATTGCAAACTTTTGATAAGACCCCAGAGTTCTGATGTATTATTCATCATGTGCCTGATGGAGCCGGCTCCTATGACGAGAACGTGCCCATGATGGTTGCAGAAGACTACCCCATAGCCGGTTGCCCCTGGATTTCCCTTAGACGCTCCATCAAAATTAAGTTTGATGAAATATTCTGAAGGGGGGGACCAAGAGGAGGGACTGCTAGAAGAGAAGGTGGGAGGAGGGGAGGGGAGAGTCTGAAGAGAAGGAAGTGGTGACCAATGCCGGAGGGGAGTTCAGAGGGTGGACAAGTTAAGTTTGCGCTGGACCAGTTTCATAGGTGGAGAGTCTCTACTATGTTTCGTTGGCAGTGTCTCCAACACTATTTCCATGGGAGAGAGGTGCTTCTGAAGATTCTCTTGTTCCTTTCTTTCCACACTTGCCAAAGAATGAAGCCAGGTAGGAGTTGCCAGATATGATTAAGGAGGGGAGAGTGAAAAGCCTTGTCCCTCCACTCCATTATAGTTTCAAGGATGCTGTCCCTGAGGCGGTCTGAGGTGCACATTATGATCACCACTTGATCCTAGATCTGAGCTGTGTAAGGGCAAGAATTGAGGAGATGGTTCATAGTTTCCTCTGCTTCTCCACATAATATGCAAAAAGAGGGACCCACAAATCCTCTTTTCGAGAGGTTGTCCCATGTGAGAATGCTGGAATAGGAGACCAGCCAAAGGAAAAGAGTGATTTTGGGCCAATGTTTAAGACTCCAAATTTTGCTCCAGATCTTTGAATCTGGGAGGGGGTTTGACTGGGATTTAATTTGGTATGCCTCCCATGTGCTGAATGTACCCTGTGGCTTGTATCCCCATTGAAGAGTATCTTCTCCTGCAATTTTGGGTATTTTCCATTTAGCCAGCTCTTCTTGCAAAGGCGTCAGCTCTAAATGTGCCTCCAAATTAAGGCATTCCCTATCCAAGTGCCAGCATCTCCATATGTCCTTCGTGGGGTGGTCCTGCCAGTAGTCTGCTACCCTTGTCAAGCCTGCCCATGTTGCTAGGGCACAGATGTCACGGGCCCATTCTTCAGTATTCAAAGCTGGCCACTACTGCCAGGAGTCTTGCTAGAAAAGAGCCATTTCCCCATTGCCAATCTCCCAAAAAGCGTGCTGAGTCACCAGTTGTCTGTTCTACTTGGCTGTTGTCCAGATTAAAGAGCCCGGATTGTCCCCATTCTAGCGAATTAAGTTCTTCTCAGCCACATTTGGAGCGTATTTCTGCCTCCAGAGCCTGGCCTAGAGGTCCTTTGGATTTTTTAGCCAGCGCCACCAAATCTTGGTGCTAAGGACCTTGTTCAATATAGAGGGGTCCGTTAGTCCCAGTCCTCCTTGTTTTTTAGGCTGATAGAGTTTATCCCAGCTAACTAGTGCCATTTTCTTGCCTTTGTTGAGGCCTTGCCAAATAAAGTTTCTCTGTAAGTTTTTGATGGCTGTGATGATGAACTTCAGGGTAGCCAATGCTGAAAAAGAGTAGATTGGTAGGGCCTGAAGAATGGCTTGGAGGAGAATGAGGCAGCTGGGAAGGTTTAAAGCTCTAAAAGTCTAGGAAGAGAGTCGTTTAGAGAAAGAAGATAAGAAGGGCTCCCAAGAGGAATTGCGAAGGGCATTGTCGATCAAGGGGATGCCAAGGTATTTGGACGGAAGGGAGCTTCTGTTGAAACCCAGGATATCCGAGATGTAGCGCTAAATCGGTGGGGGTATGTTGAAGAAGAATATTTGAGACTTATCCTTGTTGCAATCTAGACCTGAGGCATCAGAGAAGGTCTGGAGGATCTCTTGGATAGAGCTGGCTTCACGGACAATAGGGCTGCCCATTAGGAGGGTATCATCAACAAACTGGTTGTGCGAGATAGGGGGAGAGATGTCGTACAAGGGTAAACCAGTAAGAAGGTTATTTTCTAGGGCTGCATGAATGGAGCGACTGAGGCCTTCAGCCAGGATGATGAAGAGGAAGGGGGAGAAGGGATCGCCCTGTCTAATCCCTCTGGAAGGGGAGAAAGGTCATGAGGGGACCCCATTGACGAGAATAGAGAATAAAGTTGTGGAGGTTAGATTCATAATCCACTTTACCCAGTCCTGATCAAAACCAAAAGCCAGAAGCATTGCTTGCATATATTCCCAACTAATCTTATAAAAGGCTTTGGAGAGGTCTAGCTTGAGGAGCATACCTAGAGTTTTGGTCTTTTGCAAGGAGTGAATTACTTCATGGGCCAGGATAACACTATACAAGATTTGCTTGCCTTCGATGTAGACGGATTGCTTATGGGAGATGATTGTCGGTAGGATGGCCTTGAGTCTGCAAGATATTACCTTGGTGAGGAGTTTGTAGATGATGTTTCAAAGAGCTATAGTCCTGTACTGCTTGGGCCGATAAGCTTGCCCCTCTTTGGGAACCAGGGTAAGGAAAGTGGCATTGAGAGCTCAGAGGACCTGTCTAGTGGCTCAAGAGTCTTCCAGAATTTGTCAGACCTCGGTCCTGATCATCGACCAGCAGTGGTAGAAGAAGTCGTTCGTGAAGCCATCTGGCCCAGGGGCCTTGCACTTGGGAGTTTCCTGAGGTGCTTGATCTACCTCCTCAATGGTGAAAGGCCGGAGGAGAGCTGCATTTTGTTCTTGGGTTACGAGGGAGGGCACATGCTGCATAATCTTATTGATTGCTTCCTATCTATCTTGGATGGGCTCTGTGAGGAGGCCTTCAAAATACTCGAGCAAGGTCTTTTCCATATCAGCATGGGAGTGGATGGTTTCCCCTTCATTCGATATGAGATGTGTAATCTTATTAGAGTGCCGCCTTTGGATGACAGTTTTGTGAAAGAACTTGGTGTTGCATTCTCCTTCCTCGAGCCACTGAACCCGCGATTTCTGTTTCCATAAGATTTCTTCCTGTTTCTTCCTAGCCTCCATTTGTTGAGTTACTTCCATTTCCTAGGCTTTTAATTCCTCTGTCATTCCCAGGTCTCTGATCTGTTGCTGAATTTCATCCATTTGTGCTAACAACTTCTTCTGGGATTCAAAAATGTTTCCAAATGTATGCATGTTCCAAAGTTTAAGAGTTTGTTTGAGATTTTTTAACTTTTGCTGGAACCTATACATTTTAGATCCATGAGGAATCGCTGCCTCCCACCACCAGTTTTGAATATTTGCTTGGAAGTCCGGGTGGTCTAGCAAGAACTATTCGAACCTGAAGGGTTTTTTGCCAGTTGTAGCTGGGACATCCATCCATAATTGTATGGGCTAGTGATCTGATCTAGAAAGGTTCATGATAGTAGATTCCATTGACGTGCCCTCCATCATGATAGTTTTTGAGATAAGGAATTGATTAATCTTGCAGGCGATTTGATGTATCCCAGTCCTTCTGTTTGTCCATGTGTAAGTGTCGTTACCAGCCTCTAGGTCGATGAGGTGAAGGTCATCTATTAGGCCATTGAATTCACTAGATTCATGATCCAGCCGCCTTGATCCGCCTTTTTTTTCTTCCAGACTGCGGATGATATTGAAATCCCCCCCAACAATCCATATATTATGCTGTGTGAGGCTGGATACATAATGCAGGCTTGTGAGGAAGGCTTGCTTGTCCCGAGGAGTGGCCAGGCCGTAGACATTGGTCAGCTGTCCAGGCTTGTTTGAGCCTATAACCCTGTAATCAGTTGTGATGGACCATTTGGTGGTGAAGAAGTTTTCCATCAGCACTGCATTGGTGTTCCAGAGGATTGTCAATCCTCCAGCCATTCCTGTGGCGTCGATTGAGGCTGCGCTTCCCTGCCTCCAACAATAGGGATGATGTCTTTTGAAGCACATTTTGTTTCCTGTAATAGAACAATGCCAGGTGTTTCCACTGATATCAGTTCTCATAGCATTTTTTGTTTGCTACGTCCGTTGAGACCTCTGATATTCCATGATATGATCTTCATGATGATGGAGGAGTGGAAAGAGGAGGGAAGCTATCCGAGATTAGGTGGATCTGCCCTGAGTTCACCATGAAACTTCCTATTTCCTATATGAGCTTCTTTGTGGATTTCCTCCCCCTTTTCTTTTCATCTCTCTGGGCTTTGTTTGGGTTCTTTGTCTGGTTACCCTGGATTCCCAAGGCCTTGCTAGCGCGTGCTGAGGAACAGGCTGAAGAGTTGAGAAAAACTTTGTGCACCTTTCGCAATTGGTTCCTAGGTATAGTGTAAAGTTTTTGCTGCCTATAGGCGTGCTCCAAATGCTCCAGATCTACCCCTGCTAGATCTTGCTCCTCCATCTCCATTTCCTCGTCCCCATCTTCTATCTCTTATGAATCTTGCAGATCCTGTACCAGGTCTAGGGGAGGGAGATCTGATTCCTTACTCTGTGGGATCCGTTCGGTACTTTGGCTGACTGATTGGGGATCCTTGTCCAGGGGTAGTCCATTTGGATTTATCAGGATTGTGGGGTTTTCGGGTTGATCATGTAAAATTGCAAATTTATTGTTGGTTGAGGGATCTTTACTTACCTGAGCTGGCTTCTTTCTGCCTCCTTGCCGCGTCTTCCCTGGTGGTTGTATAAATCCTTCCTTGTCTTTGCCGCTTTCTGGGTTTCCTTCTTTGTGGGACGAATTGAGAGGGAATTCTCTAAAGAGATGACCATGTTTGTGACATTTCCTACATCAGAATGGAATATGTTCATAGTCAATAGTCTGAGACCAGTCCTCATCATGATACTGCAGTGTGATGGATCCTGGGAGCGGTTTTGCTATGTTCATATACACACAGATTCGCGTGTAGGATGTGTAGCGCCGCTGCTTGGTAGCTTCAGAGGATTTAACATAGATGCCAATGGTGTTTCCAATGCTGGCTAAGACCTCTTCTAACCAGAATTCCTGGGGAAGAGAATACAGTATGATCCAAACTGGCGCATGGGCAAAGTCTTCCTTCTCTAGGCTGAAATTTTCCGTCCAGAATCTTAGGAAGATCCCAACCGAGTTGTAAAAGTATGGGCCCCAGTGAAAGATACGATTGCGATCCTCAAGATTGTGGAGGATTATTGTAAAGAACCCTTTGGATCTCAGTTGCAGGTCGTAATGGCCCTTTGGTTTCCACCAGTACTGTATCCAATTGATTAGATTATGCTCAGAAGGCCAGAGCCCTAGAAATTTTCCCACCAGGGCATAGTCTCGCATATATTGTTTCTGCTCTTCTATGCGAGGTTATCTTATGATGTATTTTGGAGCCTATGGTGCCTGTGGAATGAATTTGCTCGGCATCCAAGGTACTGAAGCTTTTGCAGGGTCGGTCTCCCTAACCGGGTCAATCTCCATCTCCCGGTCCTTGAAAGTCTCGTTCGTGAGCAGCTGCGAGCGAATGTCTGGAGGTGGATCAAAGGTTGGCCTTTTCCCTCCTGCTTCAAGGTTCTCATTTTCCGTGGATTGGCTGTAGGATACACCAGTAGGCACCCCTTCCCTGTGAGCCATGAGCCCCTATGGGGCAACCGTCGAGATGACACAGCTCGTGGTCACGGCTATGCAGTTCTAAACCCTAGTTGTAGACCAGTCGAATTTCGTTCTTCATCCCTCCAGATAGAGGTTATACTAAATTGCAGTGAAGCATTCATCAGACATATATATGAGAAATTAAATTGAATATAAGATAACAAAGGAAACAAAATTATAACTCAGTCTTGACAGAATCAGGAATCTTTAGATTGCTTTGTATTAATTTTCAAATGAAAAAGTCTCTATTACAATTGGCCAAAAAGGTCTAGCCCTCGTGTCTTTCTTCAAGATGCCTATTTATACAAACTTCTGAACATTTGAATTTCAATTGTTCCCAAAATTTTCAGTTACAAAATGGGAAGTTCAAGCGTTTCACTTCTTTGCCTTTTTCATCTTTCATGCGGGTGGAGCACCTTCCTTTCTTTACTCTTCGAGTTCTAAAAATAGAACAGGAAGACACATATCATGATTTGGTACCGGAAACCTGTTCTTTTGCCTGCTTGGTACAAGTGATGCACCTCTCTACCAACTGGGCTATCAACCTGGAAGGCTCTACTTGGTGGTTTGCCTCAAAAGTGTAACAATCCTTCGCTAACTGTGGAAACCTTCCTCCCACTTGTTGGTCTTCGGCGGTGATAGAACATAACTATATACTTGGTTTTATCTACCATTTATCCACTTGGACTATGTTAGTCTAGTTGATCTATGATATTTCAGCTCGCTCTTTTTCCTCGTTCTCCTTGATATTGAGCAGGTGCTTGTCTATATCGATTTGGCCCAATGTCCCAGTGCCGCTTCCATTATTGAGACCCAACAAAATTTCATCTATCAAGTTGAAGGTTTCTTCACAAGAGTTTCTTACCTCTTTAGCTCATTCTCTTCTCTCTGATATGTTTCTCTCCCATGCCTTTAGCAAGATGTTACCTCTGGCCTTCTCTGGGATGGAGAGCTTGGAATTACTGTCGATTTCCTTTTTTGTCATGGCTATGATAGCCTCTTGGAAAGCGACCCGAGCCGCCCCAACTTCTCTTTCTCTCAAAGAGATGTCTTCCAGCACTTGATCAATGTTTTGGCAGTGGTTTTGAATGGTTTCCACTTTAGCAAGTAAATCTTGTTGAGTTGTTGACACTCTTTTTCGGATTTCAATAGCTTGGGATTGGAATATCTCGATATCTATCACCTGGCTCTCAGCGAAATTTAATTTTTCTTGTAACTGCCCTATCAATCTTCTTGCTAGCTTATCTGTGACTGACTGGTCTGGATCGACAGCTGTTTTTGTTCGAGATCAGATTTGATCCACTCGATCTCTTTTTGATCGGCTGCTCTAACTAGCTCTAGACCTATGTTCACCTGATCTTTGACAGTAGCTTCTATTGTAGCTAGCTTAGATTCCAGAGTTTTGATTAAGTGGTTTTTTCGCTTTAATTGTTCTTTTAGGGATCCGACAGAGTATTGGTTGGCTGTAGAAAAATCCCCCAACGTCCCTGCTATCTAAGTTGTGAATTCCTCTTTTTTCATGGCTTTTCCATTGGCTAGAATTTTGAATTTTTTGGCTATCGTACCCGCTTCTTGGTAAATCTCTTGCTTCACAATGACCTTTCTCTTCTTATTGAAGAAAAATTCATTCGGAGGCAACTATTCTACAGTAATGGGCATTAGTTCTTCGTCGAAAATCCATCCCTCACTGGGGGTCCCCTTCTTGGACTATAGGGGAGTGACATAAGCGATGGGACTATCGATTTTCTTAGATGATTTTCCCGAGGTAACGTCTGAGGCTGGCTTGCTTGAAGGGTTGGGGGCCTCGGCTTCCTATTTTGGACCCTCGATTTTCTTTTTCTTTTCTTGATTCTCCTCCTGGTCAGGTCCTGAATCTTTGGATCCCTTGGCTTCCATTTGTTATACATATGTGGTCGGTGGATTCTTACCCTGTAAGACTGGGGGAAGGTAGCTTCACCGGTGTTCCTGAAATTTGAAGAAATCGACCATCTCCTCGGGTGACAAGGTTTGAATTTGACTTAGGACCTGAGCAAAATATCTCACTCCTCGGAAGATGTCATCATGAGGCGAATTCTCATGTTCATATCTTTTTAGGCCAAAACTTGCCATGTGATTACCCACGACCTTGTTTGGGTCGTGTTTCTTGAACTCAATGTGGACCAATTTAATATCTTCTAAGGTCGTTGCCTCATCTTTTGCGTGTCTGAAATCTAATAAAGAATATGTATTCAAATGGATGGGGAAGGGAGGCCATACCTTCTTCGAAAAACCTTTAAGCTCTTTTCTTATGCCACCGATCATGGTTTGCTTGGCGATTTTTCGACATACCAGCCTATCCGATATAAATAGTGGTAGAGCATACGGGGGCATAGAGGCACCGAAAACCCTGATGTATGAAAATTCTTCTTCTACATACCAGTTAGCCACACTACTCAAGTTGGTGGCGACGCTAGCTGAAATCCTGGGCGGTGGGTTACCGAAGATGGAGACATGCATTGGTATCATTACCCAATTGAAAATCTCGTATATGAATTATGTGGCCTTATCCTCCCAAAGTTTTGAGTGATAGACATGGATAGGCTCAGCATCAGATGGAGTCTAGCTCCTTCTCATTAGAGGGAAAGGCATCGTGAAACAAACAACGTCCATGATGTAGGCGGACATGAAAAATGAGGCGGCTTCCCCATTCACCTTCTGCGGTCGATATTCAGTAATTTGACTGGTTAGACTGTCTAACAACAGTTTGGCCCGGTCGAAGGAAAAACCTTCAGTGACTGTTTGAATCAGAGGCACCCACAGGAGGAAAAAGTGTGCAGTGTCCTCCCTCCCATACAACCTATAGGTCATCATTGCTATATACCTGAATTGTGGTTCTAAGGAAGAGATTGAATAAACTTTGTTACCATCCGCCCTGAATTTTACTTGGTGTGAGACCCAATCTTTGATCAAATTAGACAAGTTTATGTCATATTGTTGGCATTCCTTCCACTTGAAATCTTCTAGAAACTCAGCATTGTATGCAAATTTCAGCGTGGGTGACAGTTGATACATTGCTTGCAAATGTTCTGGTCGAAAATTCCCAATCGTCACATTATGCTCGCTGATAATAGTCCTGGTCGGGATGTCCACATGGTCTAGCGCCCATCTGATTATATCATAATAGAGAAGGAGCCATGGCCTTGCCTCTATTTTGTGCATCTCCG
Organism: Picea abies; assembly: GCA_900067695.1. NCBI lineage: Eukaryota > Viridiplantae > Streptophyta > Pinopsida > Pinales > Pinaceae > Picea > Picea abies. Next base: position 11,094 of record CBVK0100097161.1, read on the forward strand.
CTTGAACGACGATTTTGTATTTGGTGGCCAAATCATCCTTCTCGTTATCGTTGGAATCATCTAAGCAGTCCACCAATTCGGACTGAAGAATGTCGGAGACGTATGACCAGGTTTTGACAGTATCAATACTTCGGGGTGAAGTATCAGAAACAATATCTGTGCCCTAAACTAAACTCTCAACAATCGCCTTGGATGCTTTTTGTGGAGCCACAATAGAGAACTCTGTACTTAGATCTCCTATAGTAAAAATGTAGATATAGATAGAAGTTAGCCTGATGAAAAAACTTCTTTGCACAAAACAGAAATGAAATTTGAAATAATGAAAGAAACAACTCTTTATCTTAACCATTTAAAACCCCGGTGTCCTTGTGAACAGAATGGTCAAATTTTTTTTAAAGAAAGATTTAGTAGTAAAAGCAATATCCTTACCTATCACTTTTCCATATTTCAAATAAATGCGATAATTTTGTGGCAGGTCCTAGAACAAATCAACAAAAAAACATTTAATTTTACCCCATAGATGGTGCGTGTTAAATTTGTATTAATGCATTTATTGATCTGGCTTAGTTCCTTTAATTAGGCTTCTTTTAATGTTTAATCTCCTTTTCGGCGTTCGTCGTATCAGGAGAAAACACCCCTTCTCTTTGAGCCCCCAAAACCCGAAATCATGATGATGTGATTTAGTTTGAAAAACATAATCTGCATTAAGTGCTTAATAACTCCATGTTTAAAGAATATCGTGACTTCGCGACTCGGGGCTACAAAGGTATAGTTCTTTGGAAGAGCAATTACTGAGTCGTGAAACCCCGACAGTGTTTGACTATGGTTTAAAAGACTTACCCCTGACACTAACCTGGGTGACTTTTGGAACCGTCTCGCGAATTCGCATATCGGAGTTTGGAAACCTTGAAACTTGTAACTCCCGAAGCACGAAAGTGTGAGGTAAAGAAAAGTGATAGACTTTCTTAGTGGTTAGGACTATGATGATTGAGGACTATTGTCGGGGTAAATTTTTTTATTGCAAGAGTTATATTTCAACCATTTGTAAAAGGCGGCTCCAACACTTCCAATGTGCAGAGGATTGATAATACATCAACCATTTTCTTCCCTTTTTGGTGCATAAACAATTTATATCAATATAAATTTTAATGAAAATTGCTTACTTATATTAAAGTATATTTTAATTTTACATATTAGAAAAGGTTAGATGATTTTATTATTTCACATTTTTATTTCACATTTTCTTGAATGAATATAAATTGAAAGATTGAAAAGAAACCAAGGATGAACATAACTAGTTTAGTGTTGGACTGTCATTTCATTGAGAATTTTCAATAAAGAAACCAAGGATGAACATAACCAGTTTAGTGTTGGACTCTCATTTCATTGTGAATAGATATAAGGAGTGAAAGAATAAATCAAGTATTAGACTCCTAAGTTTCTAATAGAGTGTTTTTAATCCCCAGCATAATATGTTATTTATTTCACGTTCCAGAGCAAGTAATAGTCATAGCTTCAATGATATTTTTTGCCTCTAGGTGAGGTTCGTTTACTCACCCCTTTACAGGGGGTGCAAAATCATGGGAGGGAGAAAGATGTTAGTTAGGAAGGCTACTAATATTATTGATGAACGAATGTGTTGAGACCAAGTCAGGTTGAGCGATCCATAACATTACTAGGCTCATTGCCAACCTTCCTTCCAAATAGAATGAATGACTATAGAAATGATTTTGTTGCATCAAGCCACATTTCTGGATGTGTTTCGAAACAGAATTGGATCAATCTTGAGTCACCTTTCCCTCTTCCATCTCCCTAGTCCTATGGCATAACCATCTTCAATAAAGAAACCAAGGATGAACATAACCAGTTTAGTGTTGCACTGTCATGATCTTAAGAAGTTTCGGAGGTAAATTATAATTCATAAAACTAAAGAAAATAATATGATTCCCTTGAAGGACTGGACTTCATACCTTAAAAATATTTATGAATTCCCTAACACTATGGATACCATTCCCAATGTTCCTACAAAGGATGAGGTATTTTCTATAGAGGACATAGATTTTGGGGTTAATTAGATTACAAATGGGAAAGCTAAGAACATTGAAGGCTACCAAGATGAAATATCTAAAATCAGAGGGCCTATCCGCATCCCTCACATACACAATCTCTTCAATTTAGTAGTAAAGCATGGATTCCCTAAACCTTGGACGCAAAGCCTCATTGTAGTGATTTTTAAAAATGGGGTAAAAAAATCCCCTCTAATTGTAGGACCATTATGATTAGCCCCATTTTATCCAAGTTCTATGGAATTATTTTGGAAAATAAGATTATCTTATGGATAGAAAGCCATGGAAAAAGAACTAAAAGGCAGGTTGGGTTTAGGATATATCATTCAACTGTGGACCACCTTGTTACTCTTAGGATCATTGTAGAGGAGTGTCACAATAATAAAACCGATCTCATGTGTTGTTTCAATGACTTTAGAAAAAACATTTTGACATAGTACCTAGGACAAACCTTTGGAATATGTTGGAAGAGATAAATGTTCCTTTCGAGTTGAGGGCTATTGTGATAAGGTTGTATGAGAATGTTATTTCCAAGTTTAGGAACATTGAGGGATGGTTTGAAGAAATCAACTACAATATCATAGTTAAACAAGGTTGTACCTTGTCCACTACCCTTTTTGAAATATACATTGACAAGTTAGAAGAGTGTTTGGAAGAAGGAGGGTGTGTCAACCCAAATCTTGTTTGTATAGTCATCACTCTTCTTATTTATTCTTATAATATTGTTCTTATGGAAAGGATTCCATGCAATCTCGACAAGAAACTGACAATTCTCCAATATTTCTTCTCCAATATGGGTATGACTATTAATACAGAGAAAATGGAAGTCATGATAATTAAATCCAAAAATATTTCCTATGATACTTTCGTATATGACAACAACAACTTGGAGGAAGTTCTTTCATATAAGTACCTTAGAATATATATTCATCACAAGATCAACTGGAATTATAACATTGAGAAAATGATTAATGGAGGGTGAAAATATTATTATGGGCTTGAAAACAATTGTAAATCAATGGATCTTTGGATATGGGATAAAAAAAAAACTCCTCTTTGAAACTCTTGTTACTCTGGTTATTTTCTATGGATGTGAGGTTTGTGGTTGCAGTGTCTCTAGATATTGATGAAGAAACATAGAGCAGACACAAAATAATTTTATAACCTATAATCTCAAAATTAAAGTAAATACACCCTATCATATCCTCCTCTAAGAAGCAATCCTTTTCCTCATTGAGAGCATGGCTATGACTAGATACATAATGTATAAGAACAAGTTAAACAACATGGAAGACAAGAGGCTTCCTAAAATTGTTTCAAACTCTAGCCAAAACCACCTTCGGCTCAAGTGAGGATGGTAGAAGGATGCTCAGTCTTGCCTAAACCATTGGGGAATAAAGGAAGATATCATATTGCAAGATAAAGATAATATTAAAAATATAATTACAACAAAATTTAAGGAGAAATTGTGGTGCAATAAAGAGTTAGAAATAAAATTTAAATTAAGGTTTTATAAGGAGGTGAACAACCCTAATCTCGAAGATGAAAAGTATCTCTCTATTTTTACTAGTGTAAAGAAGAAAATAAGAATTGCTAAAATATGAACAAATTTTCATTAAAAGATCATGTATATTTTATAATGATGTTTTTATTAAAGTTTTTATAGATCAGTATTAAATAATAAATAAATAAATTACACAACAAAATGTATTTAAAATATAAAATATAAAATAAAAAATAAAAATTATTACACTTGTCATGCTATTATATTTATATATTTAATAGATAATTTCTTTAGGAAAAAAATTGCATCCCATTTAGAAATCCCTCAATAAAACATTCTACCATATTGTTCAAATGAATTAAGTAATTTACTAGGTGAATATGTGAATACGGTGTTTGATTGGCCACCTCTGAGATGAAACCCAGGTTAGTTAAGAAGGATGACATTCTCCACTAACATTTCTCCCATAGCATTTTATGTGTGCTTGAGTACTGAGGATTAATATGGATGTATAATAGTTACAATATCAATTCTTGTCGGTTATTTTTCAGCACAAGGATCAAAAAATTTCACAGTATGAGTGTTACTTTGGATAGATGCAAAAGTCACTCTTGCTTTCTATTTATATAGTACACTTTTTCTCCATTTAATTATGGGTTTGTACTTATTTATCTTATTGATTTTTAAGGACTCATTAAAAGCATCCCTAATGGATTTCCTAAAAAATTGACATTCATTATCATATTATTTAGTACCCATGTTTTTTTAATCAAAATTCCTTAAAAAATAGATATTAAGAAAACTTTTATTAAGAGGTAGAGACTAAGTGGCATCTTGTTAATCCCATTTGTTTTAATCCCATTTGTTTTGTATATATTTATTTTATTTATGTCAATATATTTCATTAATGTTATAATTATATAGATTAATATAAGGTTGGGTATATAGGTTCGATGTGTGTGTGGATATATTAGACCCTTATGTGGGTTATTGTTTTCATTTTTTTGATTAGTTTGAACTTTAATAAATTGTAAAACTATAATTTTTATAAAGTTTTATTAAAAAAATATTTAAATTTTATTGTTTTTTATTAATTTTTAACTAGATAGAAAATGTTGATTTCACTTTTCTATTTCCAATCTAAAAATTAATTAATTAAACTGTAAAAATTTAAATATAATCCATTCATATTTACACAGATGATATCATATATATAATAGAGCCAAAAACGTTATAGCAAAACATTAACGCGATTTTAATAAGGATGATGGTCTCATTTTAAGCAAATCTTGAAGGGCATTGATTCACATCCTTACGAGTAAGAAGAAGAATACTAATTAATTTATTCATTGATTAAAGTTTTGGTCGACATATTATGGTATGTCATGAACATTGATTAGCTTAACTACATTAATATTAATAACTCTTCATTAATGTTTTTTTTTTTCTATGAGATTTTATTCACCTAAAGATGACTAAGCTATGTAGTTTGAAATGTATGTTGAATACAAAAATTCTCACACAAGCTTTACATAAAAAAAATATGAAGAACAAATTAAAATTAAAATTAAAGTTTTATGTATACACCATTAATTTCAAGGTACATGGATAATATTTTCTCATATTTCATAGAGAGGATGTTGCAATGTTCTCTTGTGAGTATTTTGGTTATTTTAGTAAATTAGGAACAAAGTTGTATAGTTTACAGGCTCAGAGGGTATTTTGCCCCTGAAAAAAAATAGTGTTTTTTGCATATGTTTTTAGCAGTTTTTCAGCACATGGTTTTTGCCAATGGTTTCTAATTTTGGTTAAGGAAAAAAGGTTGTTGACTAACTCAGGTCAATGAATTAGGGGTTTTGGATGCTGCGGGATCCTATATATATATATATATATACTAATTTGGTTCAATGGCTTAGGGTTTTTGGATGTCGTGGCATCCAAAACCCCTAATCCATTGACCTAGATTAGTCAACAACCCTTTTTCCTTAACCAAAATTAGAAAAGTATCGGCAAAAAACATGTGCCGAAAAACCGCTAAAATATGTGTGTGTGTGTGTGTGTGTGTGTGTGTGTGTGTGTGTGTGTGTGTATTAAACAATGAAGATAAATGATTAATAGAATATTAGAGATGGATATCTAAATAGGTTGTTTGTTTTCTCAGTTTGGGTTTCCATGGTAAAATATCTATGTAATGTTTGTGTGTGCCATTGTATCTTTTATGTTTTTATTAATAATTTGTTTGGAGTAAATAGTTGTACAAGGTTAAAATATAGATTTGGTATTGGAGTTGTTACTGGCATCAGGGGGACGCTTTTGTGGCTAATGGTTTGGCTCAGATCTATGATAAACCTTGTTACAGTGGAAGATCTGTGATGTCAATTCTTCAGGTGGAAATAAATGGTGAGTAGTTAGAAAATAGAGATCGAGAAATTTAATGGGAAAAGTTTTGAGCTATGGAAGCTCAAGATGGAATATTTGTTGGTGGAAAAAAAATAGTGGATCATTGTGGATCCAGCTACTATTTCATCAGAATAATGGGAAAATTTGGATTAGAAGGAAAAGAGCACAATCTAGTTGTGTCTCTTAGATTCAGTATTACTGAATGTCTCCCGGGAAGAAGCTGCAACCAAGGCATTATGGGATAAGTTAGGTTATTTGTATCAGTCAAAGTCCCTGGTAAACAAATTGTTCCTACGGAAGAAGTTGTATAACCTAAGGATGGAATATGGAGACTCGATGATAGAGCATCTTAATTCCTTCAATAATGTGGTAATTCAATTATTATCAGTTGATATTGAGATAGATAATTGTATCATTTTATTGTTCTCTTTACCAGACTCATCGGATGGTCTAGTTGTGGCCATAGGTAGTAATGAAACTACTTTAACTTTCGTTGATGTGGTCTCATCCTTGTTGTAGGATGAGATGAGGTAGAATAACATGGAAGGACAAAGCACAAATGCCTTATTTGCAAGAGTACTCTCCCATGAAAGAAATAGATATAAGTCCTCAAGTGGGAGATATAAATCTAAGGGAACATCTAAATCTCCCGAAAAAGTTGTAAAGGTATGTTGGAGATGTGGAAAAGAAGGGCACTGCAAGAAGCAATGTAGATCCAAAAGTGTTGAGAGAGTGAAGGGAGTTGATGATGCTCCTTCTATAGAAAAAAAAACTTTTGTGGATGGAGGGTATGTGTACATGATTCTTCAAGAACACATGCAAATAATGAGGCATGGTCATTCGACTCAGGTGCATGATTTCACATGACTCCTCACAGGGAGTGGCTCTAAGAATATGAATGTTATGATTGAGGTGATGCTTTCCTAGGTGATGACTCGATACCCGAAATCATAGGACGAGATAAAGTCAAGTTGAAGCTCATGTATGGAAGGATTAGAACACTCCCTGGTGTTTTGTACATCCTAGAATTGGCCATAAATTTGATTTATTTAAGAAAAATGGATGATGCAGGGGTAAAAATAGTGTTTGAAAAAGAAACCTACACGATGGTTTGAGGAGCAATGGTCTTCCTGAAGGTAGTTTGGTTTGTAACTCTATATAAGATGCAAGGAAGCACTATTAGTAATGGGTGCAACATTTATGTTGTTCTTCATATTGGAGATGAAGAAAAAATGCATATAGTCTTTGGAGCAAAGACTATGTTGTGGCATCAAAGATTGGGGTATATTGGAGAGAAGGGCCTTCGAGTACTACACGGTAAAGGTATGGTTGAAGGTATGTCTAACTTCTCTCTAGATTTCGATTTTTGTGAACATTTCATATATGGGAAGAAGAATCAGGTAATATTCCCCTCCATTGCAACGAGGGCAGAGGGAGTTTTACAATTGGTGCACACTGATGTGTTTGGACCTATGTTGGTTCCATCACTTGGAAAATTTGTGTATTATGTCTCATTTATAGATGAATTCTTAAGAAATACATGGATTTATTTCCTCAAAAAGAAATATGAAGTATTTGATAGGTTTAAAGAGTTTAAGGCTCTTGTGGAGAATCAAACAGATAAAATAATTAAGGTGATGAGGGTGAATAATGGTGTGTTATTTTGTGGAAATGAATTATAAGAATTATGTAAGAAGTGTGGTATATCAAGGAAGAATAATACTCCATATACATCTCAACAAAATGGAGTTACAGAAAGGATGAACATGACACTGATGGAAAAAGAAAAGTGCATGCTCAATGGTGTCGGGTTAAGATAGGAATTTTGGGCAGAGGCAGTGAGTACTACATGTTACTTGGTCAATCGATCACCCTCATAAATGTTGGATGACAAGACTCCATGTGAGGTATGGAATGGTAACAAACCCTCTTTGACACATCTCAGGGTATTTGGTTGTGATTCTTATGTTCACGTTCCAAAGAAAAATAGGAGTAAGCAAGATAAAAATGATTAAAAGTGCATATTTATTGGGTATAAAGATGTTTTGAAAGGTTATAAGATTTGGAACCTAGAATATAAGAAGGTAGTGTATAGCCGATATGTGGTATTTAGAGAAATGAAATATGTGTTCAAATAGGAATTCCTACCAAGGAAGGAAGAGCCAGAGAAAATAGAGTTTGATTTGAAGGATAATGAATCAGACTCTATAGAAGAATAGGAATCAAAATAAGAAGATCCTCATACTCTATGACTGAGGAGATCAATTCGAGAAAGAAGGAAACTAGAAAGGTATAATCCACCCGATTTTTGTTCAATTTTTTCTTTGTTTATTACTAAAGATGATCCTAGAACTATTAAGGAGGCAATGGATTCAGAGAATGGAAAACTATGGAAAAAGGCCATGGCTAAAGAAATGGTAGCCTTAGACAAGAATGAGGCTTGGGATCTAGTGGAGTTGTCGACTAGAAGAAATCTCATTGGAAGCAAATGGGTGTTTAAGAATAAGCTTAACATAGAAGGAAAAGTGGAGAAATACAAAGCTTGTTAGTAGAAAAAGGTTACTCTCAGCTAGAGGGAATTGACTTTGGTGAGATTTTTTCTTCTGTTTCCAAGTTAACTTCAATTAGATTTATTTTATCTATTGTTGTTGCTTTTGATTTTGAAGTAGAACATATGGATGTGAAGACAACATTCCTACATGGGGATCTGGAAGAAGAAATCTACATGAAGCGTCTAGAAGGATTTGTTGTGAAGGAGAAGAAAGAGTTCTATTGGCCCTTGGGTATGGAAGCAAGAGAAGATCAAGGAAGTAAAGGGACAATGCAAACTACGTGGAAGACACAGTGACTGTTATTGGGTCGAAGTGAACAAAAGAGTAGAAAAGATGGAGCGAAGCCCAAGAAAGAAAGCCGTTGGACGAGGAGATCAGGGATGATAGATAAGAAAGGAAAAAGGATTGTGGACAACTCAAAAAGTGGAAAAATCCACCATTGGATTCTTTGGAGCACCGCGTGATAAGAAAGGAAAGACAGGTTGGTGAAGCCCTAAAAATATGGGTCAAGTTGACCTAGGGTTTTAGACACCTAGGTTTTTGGTATATAGGGTTTTGGACACCTAGGCTTTGGCCTAAGGTTGTCAGTGAGCTATTGTAATGTATAAATAAAGGTCACGAGGGCCTAGTTTGGGTTGGTATGATATTGCTATTGATCTAGTTGTATTGTTGATGTGATTGAGTATTATATAGAGAGAGAGAAGTGCTGAGAGTGAGAGCCTTCTGGTATTGTAAGATCTTCAGCTGGCTGCGAAGATCAACCCTGCAGTTGGGTGCGCAGGGAGGGGACAGAAAGAGAGGAGAAGAGAAGAGACCTACTAGCTAAGAGCGTAGACAAGGACTATATGCTTTACCTCAATATATTATAACACAGTTTTGTGGACGTAGCCCTAGAAAGAGGGTGAACCACGTATATTTGGTGTGGTGTGTGATTGATATTCTATCTCTGTCATTGATATATTGTGATTGCATTGGTGTTCTCAATCTGATAGTAGATGTGTAGAATAGATCTAAGTTGATAAGTGATATATGAACATTGTGTTGTTCTTGTGTTAGATCCACTTGATATTCCCTTTGGTTGTAGAAATCTTTTTCCTACAACCCCCTCATAACTGCTTTGGGTGAGACTGCATCTTCTTCGTAGGTGTTGCCGAAAGGGCCAGTACTTAGGGCTTTTTGGTGCGTTCTTGGAGCTGAAACCTGGGTTTTCCCCTGTGCCAACAAATGGTTCTGTTGCCAGGACTGGAATCTTCTAGAGGGAATGTCAAGGTGGTTTCCATCAAAGACAGAGATTCAAAAGTGGATATAAGATCAAGGGAAGAAATTCGTTGAAGCCCAAAACAAGAACCCTAATCTTAGTTCAAAGGACTGGTTGGAGAAATATATCTTTACCGATATACATGAGATCTTCTTTGGAGGAATCCATCAGGAGCTATGTGAGTGGCTAGCTAGATTAGCAGACACCCAGTTTGAGATCCGATCTAGACCTCCTGTGGTTTGGACGTAGTAGATCACTGGTTTGATAGTACCATTGGAGGGTACATCACAAAATTTGTTGTTGATAAAGTATATTCGTATAGCCAAGCTGAGAGATAGTTTTTCAAGGGACCTCGAGGGAAATTTTTGCATTTTATGAAGCTGAGAATCAAGATGCTATTGCATGAGAATAACATCTTGAAGACACAATAGATTGGTTGGATCAAGAAAGCCTAATGTTCAAAAGTTCGGATAGTGACAATGAAACATAAGTTGGACATCCATGCAGTGGAAAATTGTTCAGAGAAGTCCACCTTGCAAACTTGTTTAAGTAGAACTACGGGGAGGAAGGTTTCTACAGTGGAGAAGAAAAAGAAATGACAGATGAAGAACATTCAAAACTATAACACCATGTTTCCCCCAGTCTGTAAAAATAACTATATTGGTCAAGAACTATGGCAAACTGAAGGATGTGAATGTTTGATTTGACAGACCTTTGTATAAAAGGTCAATGAATGTAAATGATATCATGAATATGTGTCACATGATTGTTGGGAGGGGGATGTGCTGAAAGAGACCACGATGGCTCATGAGAGGTGGTGGAAGGGGCCAAGAATAGTTGTGTTAACTTCCACCGAACTAAAACCGTATTGGTTTGTATGTGCTCGGAAACCAAAGCTCACTCTCAGACCCCAGAATGAATTACCTGCCTGGATGGTAGGTGGGGAGGCTCCTCAAGAGAAAATGAGGGGATGGGGGTGAACTGCCCATCCATAGAAGCTCTCATACCTGAACATCAGACAAGGAAATTCGTGCCACACACAACCTCGCAAGAGGAAGGCAAGGAAAGAAGTGTGGAAGAGGGGGACAGAGGAGAGGGCGCGTGATAGGAATCGTGGAAGGAGAACCAGAAAAAATCTGAAAATACAGTGAGTCATGAGCAGAGGAGAAGGAGAGTAACCTTCATCCTGGACTTCTGATGAGTTGCAAGTAGGATACTAAGTCTCAAAGCATCGTGGTCTAGCTCGGGGGTGGCTAGTGGTAAATCCGATTGGAATCACTGAGCCTACGGTTGGGTGGAAACGAGCACCCCTCTCAGCAGTCGCGTCACACTTGGTGTTTTTCTGATAAGTGTTTATATCTCGTATCTTGAATTGAATATAATGGATGCATGCTCATGTCTGTACATTCATAAATGATTGATTTCTATATAGAAGTGTTTGCCTGGTGTTTTGATAAGAAATAATGGATGCATGCTTATACTTATATGACCATAATTGGCTTATGTATAGAATGAATAAGTTCATATTACGAGCCCATTCCCTTGAGATTTGTCCCATGTACTTGATTCATGCTATGCCCTAGTTTGATTTCTCGAAGGCACCTCCTTGCGGAAATTTCCCTCACATTCTAGAGCTGGAGTGAGTTCCTTGAAAGGACTATCGTTTTAGTAAACATACGAGCTTACCTCACCCCTGTCATAGAGTTCATAGCTCAGTAATTTAAGAAGGCCTTTCAGTCAGGTCACCAAGCCTAGGGATAAGTACCCAAGAACCCGTTGAAGGATTTTGTGGTCTAAGTTTGGAAACCTTGTACCAGAGAGAATGGTTCCCTCAAGTTTTTAGCGTTTCGGCAACAGGGAAACCCAAGGGCAAGTTCCCTTGTACTCGCCAGTCACAAAATCTTGATATGTGAAACCCCGAAATGGTCTAGCGTGGATAAGTTTTGGGGCTTCAGAGTTTTGGCTCCCGGGAAATCCAGGTGCGAGACCTCCTGTCTTCGCATATCGTGAAATCCTGATTTACGAAACCCCGAAATGAGCTTAGCGATGTATATGGGCTTCGGAGTTTCGGCTCCCGAGAAATCCAGGTGCGAGACCTCCTATATTTACATATCATGAAATCCTAATTTGTGAAACCCCAAAATGAGCTTAGCAATGTATATGGGCTTCAGAGTTTCGACTCCCGGGAAACTGAGGTGAGAGACCTCCTGTCTTCGCATATCACGAAATCCTGACTTGCGAAACCCCGAAATGAGCTAAGCAAAGTATATGGGCTTCATAGTTTTGGATCCTGGGAAAACTAGGTGCGAGACCTCCTATCTTCACATATCACAAAATTCCGACTTGTGAAACCCCGAAATGAGCTTAGTGGATATAAGGATTTCGGTGTTTCGGCATCCAGGAAACTGAAGGGTATGAACCCCTCGTCTTCATATATCACGAAATCCCGGTATGCGAAACCTAGAAAGGTAGAGTGTTGGGATTTAATCCGACCCATTGATAAATTTGATGATCTGTTGGACCCTTTTTGGGTTTCAGCACTTCAAAAGACAAAGAGCAGGGGAACGCTTGCATCACGATTCCTCAAATTGCGAAAGCCAGAAGCACCTTTTAGGCAAGGCCATAGGTCATAGCCAATGATCACATGGGGAAGGATAAGGGAAGGGAGGGTCTTCATCAGGCCCCATAGAAATTCAAGGATCCTGTTCCTCGAAGAAAAAAAAAAGACAAAGAAAAATCTTAGCTACCGTAGTGGGTGTGTGATAAGAACCCTCTAGGGCAGAGGAAGGAAACATTGAATAGATTCATCGAGGAGAACCTGAAACCTCAGAAACTGCATAGACCATCGAAGTAAGTATTTTCATCCTTCTCTTTGATTCAATATTAAGCAACTAGAGTAATCCTAGTCACAAGTGTGTCCAGAGAACTATCAATAGTAGTCCACCACATATTCATTCAGGAACCCTAGGAAGATCTATGGAAGATGAGATGAGACTCCCTATCTTTAGGGGAGATGGATCTGAATATCCTAATCAGTACTGGTTCCTATGTGAAGTCATATGGAACATTAAGAATGTCAAAGATGAAGCTGTCAAAAGAACTTAGTTCAGTACAACTCTCAGAGATCGCACACTAAGTTGGTACATGAAACTTGTCCAAGGACTTGCACAGCCTAAGCCATTAAATCAGATCAATAACACTTTGATTGCAGAATTCAAGAAACCTAAGTCATAATCCCAATGTATCATAGAGCTAAAAGAGATCAAGCAGAAGGTGCCTGAACCTATTTTGGAGTTCGATTAGAGATTCAAGACCTTAACAGGTTGATTGAATTTTCAGATCCCAGACGAACAGAACAAGGAATGGTTCATTGTTGCCCTTCTACCACACATTAGAGTTCCCCTAATGCAACAAAATATTTCTTGGCAGGCTAAGGAGTTGGAGATCTCCATGAAGCTAGAATCATCCCCTATGGGAGAATCCATCTCAGGTATGAGCCAGATCTTGAGTCAGCTAACTAGTTTGTCTCTGCAGGTTGAAGATATGAAGAAAGACAAGGGAAAAGATAAAAGAGAATACATTTGGTGTGTTAGATGAAGATCAAAAGGCCATGACAAGGAACACTATCCCCTATTAAATGAGTACTTGGCTTCTGGAGCTCCAAGCTCTTTGAATCAAGTCACCTTACCTTGGTGCGAGGTATGCAAAAACAAACATTGTCATGGTGAGTGATACTACATGAAAAAGTATGTTCAAACACCTACAAATTTATACTGCACATTCTGTAAGTCTGTAGGACGTGATGATAGGGATTGTAGGGCTTACAATCTCATGCATGAAAGGTCAAGAGACATATATAAGATTCAAGGTGAAGTACAACAAGAAGGAAACACTACGTAATATAACTGTCCTGGGAGAGGAAACTTTAATCCTCACAATGGATTCAGAGGAAGAGGACGAGGAGGAAGAATGAGTCAAGGCCGAGGACAAATCATCTGTTATAAATGCGCACAGTTAGGACACCTTGCAAGGGATTGTTAGAACCCTTGTACCACTTGTAGCTACTGCAACTCATTTGACCATGTTATAGAAGATTGTCCTGTGCTACTAGCTAAGCTTCAAGAAAGACGAGGACCTCAGTAGAACCCACAAGTGCAACTGATCTATGTTTAACTTCATGGAGAAGACCCTAGATCTGTTGTTATAACTAGAGGAGGCATTGTTACAGGAGAAGACAGACTAACCCATAGGAAGACTACAAAATATTCAGGAATCAGGAAAGCTGCAGAGAAGACCCAAACTTTTGATGCAAATAAAGAAAGACAAATATTTGAGAAAGCAAGAACAGAGTTCAGAAGAGACCAAGGTTCTTCATCAAAGACAAGACCAGAAGTGAGAGAATATGGAATGCCTCTGGCATTTGATCAGTCTGCTTCACCAAGAGAAGGAAAAGAGGTAAGCAAGCTCATGGAATTTTTACATACTTGTATTAAGTTGGTTCAAGATGAAAACGTTGTACAAGAATTACAAAATCTAATCAGAAAATATGAGCTAGGAAAGATAGACCCCTTACTGAATAGGGAAGTACACCAAATTGGTAAGGAGAGAAGGAAAAATAAGGAATTACATTTGAATACTCAAATAGGGGAGTATGAGATAGACTATGTAGTCCTCGACTTAGGGTCGGAGGTCAATGTCATGATGAAGCAAACCTGGGCACTGATGGGAAAACCGAAGTTGATCTATTACCCTATCAGTCTTAGGATGGCTAATCACCAAGTTGTCAGCCCATTTGGATGATTGGAGCATGTCCCTGTGGACATTAATGGAGTAAGAACATTTGCAGATTTTGAGGTAATTGAAATAGTTGATGATAGTTGTCCTTACCCCACACTATTAGGAATTGATTGGGCCTTCAATAACTCTATTGTTTTTTACTTAAAGAAAAGACGTATGACTTTTGAAAGATATGGCCTTAGGGTCATCGCACCTTTAGATCTAGATGAAGGTCAGTGGCACATAGAACCTATCAGAGAAGAAGACCATGCATATGCACTAGAAAACATATATAAACTAACATCCAGACAACAGGATTACATTAATCCCACAGCTGATGGAAACTTAAGCTGGAAAAGTGATAGCACATGTTCATCAGACTCAGAAGAAACATTGGAGAACTGGAATAATAAGATGTATGAATTATCGAAAAGAAGATGTGTTATATTAACCAGAGAAGTTTGCTGGATCAAAACAATAGTAAGTAACTTACCCACCTTTGATGGTCTAAATCCTTTAAAAACCTTCTTGTTGGACTTTGAAGAAATTGTACCAATACAACAAAGGTTTTTGGCAATGGATGAGGCCTTGAAAGCCACACCAACAAGATGGTGGGGGGCACACAAAAGTAACATTACATATTGGATACAGTGTCATACCCTGATGAGTGAGGTTCTCAGCACAAGTAGAAGGTTGTGAAGTTCACTACACATATCGAAGCTGCCCAAAGGACCATGTGCAAAGCTATGAGGAAGCCTGGAGTCACATCCCTCAAGAGCAGTGGGTACACAAATTCATCAACACGCTGGACATGACACCTATCAACTAGTACCTCCAAGCAAAACTGCACCTCATCACTACAGATTGGAAAGGTATGACTCAGAATTTTGTAACTACCTTCTTCTTTGAAATTCAATATCCCTCAGTAGATCAAGAATTACAAATTGTGAGACAGAAAGTATTCAAGGAGGCATCTAGCCTTACTTTGGAACAAGAAGAGGATGAATGGACTGCACCTCTCCATAAATTGCAGGGTTGCTACAACATCAATTTTGATGAAGATGATGATCCAAGGAAGGTGAAGATCGTAGAAATAGAGGACAAGAGAGATGTGGAAGGACCAGGAGTTGAGATGCCATTCATTGGGAAACCAATCAATATTAAGAAAGTCAATATTGGAACAAAGCAGACACCAAAGTTTGCAAACGTTGGAGATTATTGGGATGATGCTACCATTGATAAAATTACAAAGTTACTACATGAATATCAGGACTTGTTTCCAACCAAGTTCACTGATATGAAGGGCATTAAAGGGCCTATGGGTGAGATGAGGATCCCTTTGAATCCAGATGCTAGACCAGTCAAATAGAGAACTTATAGACTAAACCCTAAATATAAGGAGAAAGTGAAAATTGAGCTTGACAGAATATTGGAAGTAGGGATTATAGAACCTATCGAAGAGTTAGAGTGGATAAGCCCTATGGTGGTGCAAGACAAGAAAACAGGAGAAATCAGGATATGCACAGATCTCAGGAAGCTGAATGATGCTTGTTTGCATGACCCATTCCCTACACCATTCATTGACGAAGTGTTAGATAATGTGGGAGGCCAGCAAGTATATTCTTTTACATATGGATTTTTAGGATACCATCAGATCCGAATTTCCAAGAAAGATCGCCATAAGACCACATTTTCAACAGAATGGGGATCCTACCAATATACAGTGATTCCATTTAGATTGAAAAATGCCCCAGCCATCTTTTCTAGGGTGGTGGTTGAAGCATTCAAGGAATTTCTGCATGTGAGTGAGTATTATATTTGATATAAGGCTAATGTTGGATAAATGCAGGCAGTGTCAAATTGCTTTGAACCTAAATAAATGTATTTTATTTTCACAATTTGGAGTGTTGTTAGGTCATATTGTATGAAAGCAAGGATTATTGGTAGATCCATCCAAGATCGCCATTATAGTTGATCTACCCCCTCCTACATTAGTCAAACAGCTACGCACTACGTTGGGACACACAGGATACTATAGAAAGTTCATTAAGGGCTATGCTCAGATTACAATGCCCATGGAGAATTTGTTGAAGAAGTATTGTCGGTTTAGTTGGACAGACGGATGTCGGTAGAGCTTCGACACACTGAAACAAAAAATGGTTATTGCGCCCATTCTGTTTTTCCTAGATTGGACCAAGGAGTTTCATGTGCATGTCGATGCATCTTCCATTGCTTTAGGAGTTGTGTTAGCACAACTAGGAGAAGGAGATATTGACCACCCGTTATCTTTTTCTAGTAGGAAGCTATCCACTACTGAGATTAATTACACCACCACTTAGTAGAAGGGTTAGCCATGGTGTATGCATTGAAGAAATTTCGCCACTACTTGTTGGGCGGACACTTTAAAATGTTTATTGATCACTCCATGCTAAAATACCTAGTCAACAAGCCAATGTTGGGGGGGTGAATATGAAAATGGCTTTTTTTATTTCAAGAATATGATTTTGAGATCATAGTAAAGACAGGGAGAATGAACAAAGGTCCTCATCACTTGTCGAGGTTGGAACATGGATAAGAGTCGACCAATTTGGAGGATACACTATCAGATGCACAACTATTGGCCATTAGAAATATCGATGACCACTTCACAGAGATAGTCCAATTCCTATCAACAAGAATGGCACCTAGTGAGTACACAATTCCTCAGAAGAAACAACTAGTAGTGCGTGTTGCAGATTTCTCACTTATAGTTGGACATCTATACAAGATGGGACCTGATGAGATATTGAGAAGGTGTGTTATGGAGGAAAAATGACCATTGATCCTTGAAGAATCTCATGAAGGCATCCCAGGAGGACATTATGCAAGAAAAGAAATTGCGCAGAAGGTTCTTAGAGCTGGCCTTTGGTGGCCTACCTTACATAGAGATGCTAAAGACTATTCCAGAGACTGTGATGTATGCCAAAGAGTTGGGAAACCATCCAGAAGAGATGAAATTCCATTATCACCACAGCTGACCTACAAGCATTTGAGAAATGGGCCATTGACTTTTTTGGACCTATAAATCCACCAGGAAAGCGTACAGGAGAAAGGTACATAATTAAAACAACAAAATACTTGACTAGATGGGTCGACGCAAGAGCAGTCAAGGACTCTAGTGCAACTACAACTGTGCGCTTCATATTTGATGACATCATAACTAGGTTTGGATGCCCAAACATCATTATGAGTGATCAAGGAACACATTTAATCAATAAGACAGTTGAAGCCTTGACTGAAGAATTTGAAGTCCACCATCAAAAGAGCACACCGTACCATCCACAAGCAAATGGGACAATTGAATCATTCAATAAGATCTTGGAGACAACACTATCCAATATTTGCGGTGTGAATAGGGATGATTTGGATTTAAGAGTACCAACAGTATTATGGGCCTATAGAATCACTTGTAAGAAGTTGACAATGCAGAGCCCCTTCAAGTTGGTATATGGTCTTGAAGTTGTTGTTCCAATGGAATATCCAATACAAAGCCTAAGAATTGTTGCCTTTACAGGTTTGGATGACCCTGACACTGTTCAAGAGAGGCCTGCACAGTTGGTTGAATTGGAAGAAGACAGTTTCATTGAGGGATTCCATCTCCAGGTTGAAAAGGAAAGAGAGAGGGCCTATCATGATAGGCACATCAAGAAGAAGGCATTCAAACAAGGTGATCTAGTACTGGTATATGAAAGAAAGTTCATAAAACATCCTGGGAAGTTCAGAACACATTGGCTAGGGCCATACGAGATTGCTAATGTTATAGAAGGAGGAGCTGCACAACTAAAAACATTGAATGGAGAATGGAAGGAAGGTTTGGTTAATGGGAGTTGGCTAAAGTTGTATTATGACAACCAGCTGCCTCGCAACTCTCAGTGAAAGAAGGAAGAAAAGGTTCTAGGCACCAGGTGTAGTTGAAACTAGGTACCAGACATAGAAAATACAATCTCCACAAAGGAGGAAAATGAGCCATAGAGCAGAAAGTAGAGGTTGCACTGCGTAGCCTAGAGTCGAAGTAAAACAGGAAGCTCATTTCTGAAGTGCCTCGGGATGAGTCACAGTTGAGTGTTGGGGGCCTGTTGGCCCTTGGGTATGGAAGCAAGGGAAGATAAAGGAACAAAAGGGAGAATGTGAACTGCACGAAAGACACAGTGACTGTTATTGGGTCAAAGTGAACAAAAGAGAATAAAAGATGGAGCGAAGCTCAAGAAAGAAAGTTGTTGGATGAGAAGATTAGGGATGACAAATAAGCAAGGAAGAAGGATCATGGACAACTCAGCAAGTGGAAAAATCCATTGTTGGATTATTTGGAGCACCACATGAGAAGAAAGGAAATATAGGCTGGCAAAGCCCTGAAAATATGGGTCAAGTTGACCTAGGTTTTTAGACACCTAGGGTTTTGGTATCTAGGGTTTTGGACACATAGGTTTCGGCCTAAGGTTGTCAGTGACCTATTGTAACGTATAAATAAAGGTCATGAGGGCCTACTTTGGGTTGATATGATATTTCTATTGATATAGTTGTATTGTTGATGTGAGTGAGTATTATATCGAGAGAGAGAAGTGTTGAGAGTGAGAGGCTTCTAGTATTGTAAGAACTTCAACTAGGTGCGAAGATCAACCCTACAACTGGGTGCGCAGGGAGGGGATAGAAAGAGAGGAGAAGAAAATAGATATGCTAGCTAAGAGCACATACAAGGACTATATGCTTTACCTCAATATATTATAGCACAGTTCTGTGGGCGTAGCCCTAGAGAGAGGGTGAACCATGTATATTTGGTGTGGTGTGTGATTGATATTCTGTCTCTGTCATTGATATACTATGATTGCATTGTTGTGTTAGATCTGATAGTAGATGTGCATAATAGATCTAAGCTAATAAGTGATATATAAACATTGTGTTATTCTTGTGTTAGATCCACTTGATATTCCCTTTGGTTGTAGACATCTTTGTTCTACAACCCCCTCATAACTGCTTCAGGTGAGACTGCATCTTCTTCACAGGTGTTGTCGAAAGGGCTAGTAGCTAGGGCTGGTTCATGTGCTCTTGGAGCTGAACCCTGGGTCTTCCCCTGTGCCAACAAGTTGGTATGAAAAATGAAAAATGCCATGCATGGGTTAAAGAAATCCACCATGTGGTAAAAAAAAATCGATACTTATATGTTGTGACTTTCCTTCACAAGGAGAAAAGTGGATCACTATGTGTATTTCAAATTAATTGGTGATCATCTTATTTATTTGGTCTTGTATGTGGATGATATGTTGTTGATCGGAAACTCTAAGGAGATTATCCAAGATGTGAAAACTCAGTTTTCCTTTAAATTTGACATGAAGCATCTTGGTGGTGCAAATATCAGTTTGGGAATGGAAATTAAAACAGATTAGGAAAATAGGAAACTCTAGTTAAATAAAAGGAAATATGTTGAGACAATATTGTAGAGGTTTAATATGCAGGAATGTAAACCAGTTAGGGTTCCTATTCATGTAGGTGTAAATTTTTTGTGTTCTAATACACAAGATCAAGGAAGAGGACATGTCATGTGTTCCATATGCTAGTGTTGTTGGAAGTTTGATGTATTCAAGGGTCTATACTAGACTGGACATTGCACATGTAGTGGGAGTTTTGAGCATGTATATGTCAAAACCAGGGAAGGAGCATTGGACAACAGTAAAAAGGGTTTTCATGTATTTTCACGGCACTACTAGTTTGGATTGAGCTACCAAGGAAGACCGGGATTGGATAGAGTGTTGTACATACATGGTTTTATCGATGCATATTGGGTTGGAGGTCTGGATTATAGAAGATATACAAGTGGGTATGTGTTTAACCTATTTGGAGGAGTAATCAATTGGATGAGAAAAATATAATATTTAGTGGCACTCTCAACTACAGAAGCTAAATACATGGTAGCCACTCATGCAAGAAAGGAAGAAGTATGGTTACATAGATTGTGTTTTGGTATTGGGTTGGTACAACAAGCCATAAGGATAGATTGTGGCAGTAAAAGTGCAATCTTCCTAGCAAATAACATGGCTTATCATTCAAAGACAAAGAATATTAATGTTTAGTATCACGTTATGAGAGACATGGTTGAAGAAAAGAAGGTGTTTTTGATGAAGGTGGACACTTTGAAGAATGTTACAGATTCATTAACAAACACTACAACAATTCCCTGTAATTAGCTTCCTTTTTAGCTCCCTTTTTTGCTTCCACTGGTTGTTTTAATGTATTTTTCTCCACTTATTTTCTAAAGTCGGAGCTATTTATCAAGATGGCACTATTTTGGGAGATATTCGTGTCGAGAAATCCAATTTGGCACTAATAGTGCCTAATTTTACGCCTAATTTTGGGTCCAATTTAGCGCCCTATTTAGCACCCAAGTTAGCGCCAAGTTTAGCTTCAAATTTAGCTTCTACTTTAGATTCTTGTTTATCTTATTGGTTTGCATCCATATTAGCTTCCTTTTTAGCTTCTAGTTCAGCTTCCAATTTAACACCTACTATGCCTAAATAGTTAATGTGATGAGTTATTGGGGGTAAAGTGGATAGAGGCTTTGGGGATCAGGGGATTTAGGGATTTAGGGATTTTGGGTCTAGGGATTAAGGCTTAAGGGATTATGGGTTACACTTTAAGGGATTAAGGGTTACTCTCTTGAAATGTCATGGAACTTCCAACACACCCATCACAATTGTCATCCACCAGCAACACATAGTGAGTAGTGAATGGGGAGAACGTTGAAATTTCTTCAAACTATGCATGTATGCATAAAAATTTGATGTAGTTATACTAAACATAGGCCTTGATGTTATGGGAGGGTTTTAAGACTCAATAATGTCTGATGTCTGTACATAATCTTTGAGATCGTCCATGTTTGCATCATCATTCATCATGGACGTATCATTGTCATCATTCATCATTGTCATTTGTATAATATTTGTCGGAAATATCTTGAAATGTCATGGAACTTCCAATACACCCATCACAAATGTCATCCACCAACCCCACATAGTGAGCAGTACATGGTTTGGCCAACGTTGAAATTTCTTCAAACTGTTCTTGTATGAGTCAAAATTTGATGTTGTTAGACTAGACACAAGCCTTGATGGTATGGGAGGGTTTCAAGACTCAAGAATGTTTGATGTCCCCACATAATCGTTGAGATCATCCAGTACGTTTTCATCAATGTTCATCATGGACGTAATATCATTGTCATCATTCATCATTTCCATTTGTATAATATTTGTTGGAAATCTCTTGAAACGTCATGGAAATTCCAATCAACCCATCACAAATGACTTCCACCATCCCTACATAGTGAGCAATGAATGGATCCAATGTTGAAATTTCTTCAATTTGTGCCTATATGCATCAAAATTTCACATGCTTATACTAGACACATGCCTTGACAGTATGGGAGGCTTTCAAGACTCAAGTATGTTTGATGTTCCCACACAACCTTTGTTATCGTCCACGTTTGCATCAATTTTCATCATGCACGTCGATTGTATTTCCATCATTCCTCATTCCCTTATATATAATATTTCTCATAAATCTCTTGAAATGTCTTGAAACTTCCATCATTCCCTTCACCAATGTCATCCACCGGCCTCGCACAGTGAGCAATGAATGGGGCCAATGTTGAAATTTATTCAAAATGTGATTGTATGCATTGAAATTTTACATGGTTTGATTAGACATGTTCCTTGACGATATGGGAGGGTTTCAAAACTCAAGTATGTCTAATGTCCCGACATAGTCTTCAATATTTTCCATGTTTTCATCAATGTTCATCATGCACGTCAATCTCATTTTCATCATTTTTCATTCCCTTCTATAGAATCTTTGTTGAAACTCTCTTGAAATGTCTTGGAACTTCCAACCTTCCCATTGACAATGTCATCCATTGAAACCACACAATGAGCAATGAATGGGGTCAATGTTGAAATTTTTTCAAAATGTGACTGCATGCGTTGAAATGTTTCATGTTTAGAATAGGCGCATGCCTTGTGTTGATTAAGGTTGGTTGTCATTGATGTCAACCCTTGAAGAAAGACCCATAGCACAAAGGTTTGGGTAATGGACCCAATAGTGTTTGATGTAAATATGACTCATTATTGTTTTTTCATGGTTGATAAGAATTAAATATGGATGAACTCCAAAGTGGTCCCCTTATGGTGAAAGCCCTCACGAGAAGACGCTTTGTGGAGTAAGAGAACCCATGCTTAATTGTGGAATAATGAGATGAAGGAAAGTGAATTTGTCAGGGAAAATATCTTATATGGATAGTTCTTTTCATGTCATTTCCGGTGGTATGTGGAATGTCACATAATTCCTCACGGTTAGAGAGTTATGGCCATGAGAAGTTGGAGA